>JAWNNP010002264.1:0-53529 GCA_035044805.1 Leucophenga maculata
TGGTCATGGCACTCGGCTAGCCTGGATTCTTCAAGATGAGGAATGGTGTTTCTTCTCGCGACTGGCAGTACAATTAATTTCTTATATTTATACTTTAAGTCTTAATTTAAGTCTTAATTCTAACTGTTGCCATTATATCGTCTACCGATATTTCAGCAAAGTGTTCAGTGTTCACAATTTACTTTATTTCTATGCTATCTAAGAGGATAGGGTTTAGGACCCCAATTTTTGCAAATGTTAAAGATGATATGTTATTTAATTCCCGAATTATAGCGCTTTTCTGGACAGAAGCACGTCATAAAGACCTGTATCTATTACTTGTTGCTTTGACGATTTTAACACTTTGTTCACTACTATCGTTAATTTGCCGGTTGTGTGCGTCAATCAGTACGTCTTTGGTTGTAATTAGTCCGTCCAAAGTCGTCGTGGTCAGTGTGAAAAATGTTTTGGTTTAACGTAAATTGTCCTTGTGGACCCTCCTCCCCTAATAAGCACCGTTGTGCCCAAATCCTTTTCTACCGATTGTTCTGAGTAGAGCTGAGTTAGTTTATTGCCTAGCCGCCTATTAGACTTAAGTAGTACCGTTTCTCCTGTTTGAAATTTCCTATTCTGCCTGTTTTTGTTGTGAACATAGAGTTCCCTCTCTTGTGCTGCTTGTAAGCGTGACGATATTTGCTCGTTATTGTTTTCCGATCTAAATGCCGCGATGGGTCTGGACCCAGTCACTGTATGGATAGACCTGTTGTACTCTATTGTGGCCAACAGAATCAATTCCTCTGTATCATCTATAGCCTTGTCAAGCTTGAGGCATCGTGATATTTCGGTCAAGGTACTGTGGAAGCGTTCCACCTGGCCATTAGACGTACTGTGAAGGGGAGGGGCGTTTACTATTTCAATACAAAAGTAATTCTTTAAAGTGGATTTGATGCTATGTGAGTTAAATGATTTTTCGTTGTCACAGTAGATAACCCTTGCACCAGAAAATATATTCAAAACCTGTAGTATTTGAGGTTTTACATTCACTATTGTTCTGGATTTTATCGATTGCACAATGGCAAACTTCGAAAATTTGTCGATACATGTTAAAAAAAGTTTTGAATCGGTCGAAAATATATCAATGTGAAGAATTTCCCCACAATAGGTTAGTATCGGTGTTTCGGCTATCATTTGTTTTTTTGGATGACGGTTGTACTTTGCCTGCGAACACACACGGCAGTTTGCTACCAATTACTTGGCTTTTTTCTCCATTTTGGGGAAAAAATAGTCCTCTAAAATTGGTTTTACGTTTTCTTGAGCCGCTCTATGTGCCCTATTGTGCTCGGCTGCGATGATTTCGCCCTGCTCCGTGGGGTCTGTAATATCTGTCACTAGTTTTTCCGTATACCTGAACTTTACAGACGGAAACATTTCGACCACTTGGTGCTGTATTTGCGCCAACGTCGGTAACTCGCAGTGTATTGCATTGACGACATCCACGTTCACCGACTCTAGTAGGAGTCTCATTAGGTCCTCATCAATGCGATACGTTATTATGTCTCAGTTTTTTTCCGAAGACAATAAATTTCCTATAACGCGTTTCGCTGCCCTGCTCAATTATTATTTGGTTACGGAAACAGTTTACCGGTTTCATAGTTTTTTCGATAGTATTAGTTAACGACTCCTCACTATGAATGGTCTCAATACTACCATTGTCCAAAGCATTTACGGGTTGTCTGGAAAGCGCATCCGCGACCACGTTTTCCTTGCCTGGCTTGTAGATCAATTTTGCGTTGCATTCGTCTATGAATGCCTTCCAACGCTTTATTTTTGAGTTCGGATTCCTATCCGAAACTGCAAATGTCAACGGTTGGTGGTCCGTAAATACATTTAGATGCTTCACACCGTAAAGGTAATTTCTGAGCGTTTTTAATGCCCAAACGATTGCCAATAGCTCACGCTCGTTCGTGGCATAGTGCTCCTCCCTCCTTTCAAAAGTACGCGATACCATTGTAATTGGCCTGCCCTCTTGCGTTAGGACCGCACCTAGCGCGTAGAATGCATCCGTGTTTAAATCGAACGGTTTACTGAAGTCTGGGTACGTTAATAATACGTCCTCCGAAATCAGGATTTCTTTTATTTGATTAAAAGATTGTCTCTGTTCGTCAGTCAGATCAAGCGTGATCTTCTTCGACTGTGCGGCGGTCACCCTACCGTATTCTCCCCTGAGAATATTTGTTAGAGGCTTTGCTATTTTTGCGAAATCCAAGACAAAGCATCGATAGTATCCGGCTAAACCCAAAAAGGACCTCAATTCTTTAAGATTGGTGGGCTCCGGAAATTTCCTCATTGTGTCGACCTTGTCCGGACACGTTCTTATTCCACCCCTTGCTACCAAAAATCCCAAGTATTCAACTTCTGTTCTAAAAAATTGTTGACTTTTCCGCAGAGACCCTCATGTTGGCCTCATATACAAACTCCTAAGAACAGCTTGAACTAGACATCTGCGTGGCTTCACTCACAACTTAAATACAATTGAATGCATTCGAATTGAATTCAATTGAGTGAGTGCGAGGCGCACAATGAAATGAGTTTGTAACTATATGAGTGCGAGTCAAGTGTGACAACATTCGGCATTCGGTGAGATGAGTGAGAATAAAGAAGTGTGAGAAACGAAATGAAAAGTTTGGCATAGCCGAAGACACTCGAGTTATTGTATGCGCACTTTGTGCATTCTTTCATTTCGTTTGGTTTGAGGGAAGCGAGTGAATAAATACCGAAACAACATTACATTTCTTTTCGTTCTTTTCTTCTTTTTCCTTACGCACAGCAGGACAACAACTACATACATAAAAAATTTAGGCATTCGAATGAACTCGAAAGCAACCTTTCAATTCATTTTTCTTCGTTTAAATGTTGTGTGACCGAGTCGTATGTGAGCGCACACACTCACTCAAACTTTATCGGCTTCGCATTCTATTTAACTCAATGCATTTTGAGCATTGTTGATTCGAACGTCGATTTTTTGCCATTCATGCAGGCCTCTAGCTTGAACATCCTTTAAATACTTCTCTTCACTGACTGAGAAGACTATCACATCATCTACATAGACGAAACAACATTTTCCAATGTGTTCTCTTAACACGTCATCTATTGCTCGCTGAAATATGCCTGGAGCGTTTTTTAGGCCGAAGGGTAATCTACAGAATTCGTATTTTCCGTTCTTGACGGAGAATGCTGTTTTTTCCCTATCTCGGTCTGCCAACCTCATTTGATGAAAACCAGATTTCAAGTCAAGGGTAGTAAAAAATTTGTTACCACCCAAATTGGACAAAATTCCAGGAATGTCGGGTATAGGGAATTTGTCGTTAATTGTCTTTTCATTAAGCTTTCGAAAGTCTATTACCAGTCGTTTCTTATTTTGGCCTGATTCATCCAAACCCTTTTTATTTACTACCCATATGGGATTATTGTAAGGTGACCTGGATGGTCTTATGATGCCATTAGCTAACAAACCCTGGATTTCTCTGTTAACAAAATCAGATACTCCCAGGGGGTATGGGTACAATCTGGAATACACAGGTTCATTGTTCTCCGTGCGGATTGTAGCTACTACGTTCGTATTTTATGGTAATGCTTCGTTTGGGTCTGTAAACACCCCGTTTACGCTGTTGATTATTTCTAAGAAGGACTGTTTAAAGTCAGGTGGAACTGATCCTGCTTGTATGTTCAAGTGAGTTACATCCTGACTTGTGAGGAAAAGTAGACATTCCATGCCAGAGGCATACGTTAGCATATTTGTATTTAAATTGATTGTTGCGCGAGCTTTATTTAGCACATCTAGCCCGATTATTCCATCGAATAAGGTCAGGTTGGGTAGAATGAAGAAATCAGCATTTATGCCATAAATATTTATCTTACATTTTGATTTTACACTGGTGAGACCGTGGATTGACTTGACGGCGAAAGGACAATTAGCAGACCTTATACCGTTTAGATCTGACATAGGCTTTACGTAGCTCCTAGAAGCACCTGTGTCAACAAGGAGCTTTATTTCTCGTCCCCCTAATACTCTTGGGATCCAAGGCAAGAGGGACCCATTCCTAAAAAATTGATTTGGTCTATTTCAAGCTCGTCTACCTCTTGTATCGCCTGTTCTTCATACTCTGACTCTGGGGCTGCTTTCAATTCTTGGTCTAGATGGTTGACCCTTTGTATTTTTGGACCAGTGTAGCGATCTGAGTTTGCTGCTCTTTTCTGATGAAACCCTTGTGACTGCTTAAAATTCTGGCTCTGTCCGCTATTATTTCCTCCTCTATACTGGGTCTGTTGTCTAAATTGTGAAAGCGAGGGATCTACCTCCATTGGCTCGATATGGTCGCGTTGGCCACTATTATTTTGTGATTTTTGCCCGTTCTGAACCTGGTTATTGCCTTTATTTTGCCTATCGTTGGAATAATAAGGATTTTTTCCTCCAAAATTATTATGCTTGGGCGTGGCCGAATTTTGATTTTGACCCCCTTTTTTACCATCATTTATTCTATTAGCGAAAGTGGCGGCAAATACGTAGCGCTCGTGATTGGCATCTACCTCTTGTGCCAATGCTAAAGCAGATGGCAAATCTACTATCTGATATGAACACCCTAAGTGCATCAGCCCTATATTTGTCATTAATAACAGAAGCAACCTTCTCCTCGTATGACATTACAGTTTTGTTAGCAAACAAGGTAAGTTTCTTTTCGACCTCGTCATAAAATTCCAGGCATGACATGCTGCCTTGGCGAAGAGTGGATAACTCCTGTTCAGTTAAATAAATTGGCCGTTTGTAATGAGTAAAGCCAAGTAAACTTGGCGCAAAATTCAAATTCGTAAAATAAGACATGCACTAAGTGGTAGCGTACGCGTTTGCAGTAGTTTAGTAACTAACTAACTCTTCTCTCCTTTTAGAGTTAGTTAACGAGTAGGAGAGCAAGACGAGTAGCAAGTTAGCGCGGTGTGGTAAAAAACGTTACACACTACCAATTCAAATTTGGCGCTAACAAACAATATGTTTATAACAATATGTATATAATATTATATATATAATTTTATATCTATACTTTATTATTATTATTATTATATTATATAAAGAGGAAAGATTTGTATGTTTGTAATGAGTAAACTCAAAAACTACTGTGTCGATTTCAAAAATTCTTTCACCATTGGAAAGCTGCATTCACCCTGAGTAACATAGGCTAGGTTTAGTGGATGGGGAAGGAGGCTATGCCCCACCCCCCCATACAAGCGGTAAACAAAATTCAACACATCTTTGCATCCATTTGAGGTACGGGGACGAAATTAATAACACATGTTAATGGGATCGGGAGAAGTAATCGTGTAAAGTTTGGTAAAAATCGGAGGGGGCTATGCCCCATCCCCCATACAAGCGGTAAACAAAATTCAACATATCTTTGCATCCATTTGAGGTACGGGGACGAAATTTGGTATACATGTTAATAGGTTTGGGAGAAGTAATCGTGTTAAGTTTGGTAAAAATCGGAGGGGGCTATGCCCAACCCCCCATACAAGCGGTAAACAAAATTCAACATATCTTTGCATCCATCTGAGTTACGGGGACGAAATTAATAACACATGTTAATGGGATCGGGAAAAGTAATCGTGTTAAGTTTGGTCAAAATCGGATGGGGCTGTGCCCCACCTCCCAAACAAGCGGTAAACAAAATTCAACATATCTTTGCATCCATCTGAGGTACGGGGACGAAATTACGAATTAACACATGTTAATTGGATCGGGAAAAGTAGTCGTGTTAAGTTTGGTCAAAATATTGTTGGAAGAAGAAGAGAAGTGGAGTCGAGTAGGAGGAGAATATATTGTGTAATATAAATAATTTTTACTGGGCGCAGCAAAGCGTGCCGGGTACAGCTAGTATATATATTTACATATATATATTTATTGTTTTTAGGTGCTGCACTACTATTTCCATGAACGCAACTGTATTTATTTAGACATTCTGTTAACTACAATATATTGACAATAATAAAGTGTAGTAGCTAATAAATAACTTGTTTGTTTTATAACAATAAATGGGAAAAGGCACAATAAATAAATTTTTTTTTTTTTATTTTATTATGGACTCTTTGAGAATATTTTTTTTTAATGAAATTTTAAGTTTTTTTGAATCGTTTTTTGTCGTATTTACACTAGAATCGCATATTTGCGAATATTGCATCGAAAATAATTTCAAATATCCACAAATTTCAATTAAAAGTGAAAGATAACTCAACGGAAATTTATAAAAAATGATATATGATGCAACTCTAGCGTAAATACAGTATTATAAATGTATATATTTGCCATATCCAACAAAGCTATAAAAATGTACTAAAATTTAATATAAAAATTGAATACAAAAATTTGTCCTAAACGCAAAATGGTCGGCCTTATCAAATAAAACTATGCTAAAATTCATTATTAAAATTTATTTAATGGTAAATATTTCAAATTCATGTAGAGTTTTTTCGATTTTTACTTTTTTGTTCTCTGTACTTGTAGGTTAAAAAATTTTTTAAGCATTGAACAAATGTATTTAACAGGTACTTTAAGTATATGTCCGTACGTCTGGCGGATGTACGAACAACAAGAATTTGGATAGTTAAACCTTCTGATTCCTAGTTCAGTTAAATTGTATTCAATGTACTTGTCAACCCCGCTCCCTAAGGGAGCGCTAACAATACAAACCTCTAAACCAACTTGGTGACATTTTGTGTGGAGTGTATCCTACATATCCCACAGCGTTCCTTCTGGTTTTAGTAAAAAGTGTAGTCATTGGTCTACATTTTGGTTAGTGGATATTTCCAGCCTAATAATGAAATAGGTATAATAAATAGGTATAATTGATTATACCTGTTTTTTACAGTGCGTAAGATTTAAATTCATCGATGCATAATTTCTTAATAAAATATGTTCAAAGTTGTGAGCAAGAAAGAACGCTGGAGCCGACTTCGAAATACCCTGTTCTCCTATTGAACTTTATGTTGTAAAGGGGATATGTGTTCCTATCTATATCCTTGTAGAATATTTTATTGGAATTAATGTAGGATACATAAAATTCGGCTTAAAAAACTCAGAATGAGTTTGCGTGCTAAAGTCCCACTCCTTTTTAGGGATGGGTATTTAATACAAATGAATATAAACCAAGCGTGCTGGAGCTCTTTTGACCATTTGAATAAGGTGACCATTCCAGTCAGCCGCTGAAAATTTATGCGCTGGACTATGTCATCATCATCGAATTGCCCATACAGCTCGCTGTCTATACGGAACCGTAACTCGTCGTCGACTCTAATAGGACCAAAAATCCTGCGGAGAATTGTTTAAACACTTCTAATTTCGTTTCGTCTGACTCAATCACGGTCCATGCCTCTGCGCCATACAGTAGGACCAGGAGTATCAGCGTCTTGTAGGTCTTGATTTTCGACTTTGGAGAGCGGGCTTTATTAGGCTCTGTTCCGAAGGTACAAAAGCCTATTGGTTTTGTGCAAATGTATGTAAGAGATAAATATAATGGTCAGAGACCTCCCAAAGTTACCCAATCATGGTCAGGAGTGATAGAGGAGTCGATATAGCCATGTCCGTGCATCCGTCCGTAAGAACGAAAGGGTCTGGGGAACGGTAATAGATATAGACTTCGTTTTTATTGCCTTTTACAAGGATTTGGCCGGAATTTTACAAGTTTATTTTATCCCCCTCAAGGGATAAAATTTATAGAAACAACGTCTCTCTAAGCCAAAATCGGATCCAAGCTAGACGAAATTTTCTACAACATTAAAGTTAAAATACTTCATCGTCATAAACCGTTCAAGGCGCGATGCCCAAGTATTGTTGCTTCTACAGGTACCAACCCGCTCTCAAAACCTCGTTGTGAACGCAACTACACGTTTAGCTTCCGAAGAAAATTTGCTCGTATAGTGGTGAAGTACACTTCTTGCGCTCCTAATCCCCGTGGTAATAGATCAACCCTCGTAAACTACAATAAATACTAGTTATACTTGAAATTGGAACAACCAAACAGTTCCGGTTTACTGACCCATACAAAGTTTCAAATAAAGAAGTAAGAATAGCAATGTAGGTTGATGTTACACAAAGCAGACAGGTGAAAGTCTAAAATTAAGCACATGGGGCGTAATTTTCTCACTGATCCCCGAACATGACCAAGTGTTGAGCGCGAGTTCAATCCTAAAATCTCAGAACAAGCCTCTGGTACGACTTCGTATCCAAGGTACTAGCAGTGAGTACCATACAACTCGGGGGCTGATTGTTTTTGGTACATTGGCTACCCTTATAAATGGAATAACACGAAGAAAAACCCGAGTGTGGTACAAGAGGTACCTTAAGGCTGCCACCATACGACTCTTCTTACTTAATGCCCTAACCCCATCTGGCATGGAGGGTACCCTAATTACATCATACCAACCAACACGACATACACGACTCCCTACGCTGTGTGGTCCCTAACATCCTCGTACAGTGGACATTCACAGGTGACATATTTCCATGTATCCTTGAAATCCCACAACGGCGAGCAGAACTGATATGTAGGTCTCTTTTATGCAAGAATGCGTTAAATTTGCCGACGGTTGGGCCAAAGATTCCTCTCTTCCCAATCTTGGCGTTGAAATCGCCAAGCACGATTTTGACATCGTGTTTGGGACGGCGCTCGTACAGACGTTCCAAGCGCTAATAGAACTCATCTTTAGCATCGTCGTCTTTCTCTTCCTTCGGGGCGTGCGCAAAAATATGGCTAATAAAAAAAAATTTTGTTTTGAACAGGCGTGAACCTAGAGACGAGGCCACGTAGTTTCCTACTCAACACGAAACCACATTAAAATTCGTGCTTACTCGCATGGCAACTGTAGTAGATGTCACAGGATGCTTTTTTAGAGCAACCCTATCCTACCCATCGGATTTCTTGGATTGCGGTGATGTCAGCCTTGCATTTTTCGAGGACATCAACCAGCTGGATATTTGCACCATCTTAATTAAGAGTGCGTACATTCTTGGTGCATATCCTTAAATCGTAATCCTTATATCGTTTGTGGTTGTCGTCATCATAGGGTTCCTTCCGAGGCTTCCTGTTTGTATTCATTGGGGATTTATTTTTTTTAAAGTGGCGGGTCCCAAGCCCAGCGCTCCAACCCCTAATTAAGCGGAGGGGGCCCCTTTTAGTCTTCTCACGTTAGCTCACCTCTGAACAGCTGTTCAGAGGCTATACAGGAGAAACGTGTCCTAACGGACTATGAGTTGCTTGGACCGTTTGTAACAAGAATCATTGTTGGCGATTTCCAAGTGAATTGCAGTCAACAACTTTTCGCACAATGTGAACTTAAGCAAACGAGTCCCAATCTCCCAGTGATGAGCAATTATCATACAAAATTTTGTTGTTGCAGTTCTATTTTTGCGACTGACGTCATCGGATTACGAAAATCAGTTGATTGTAGCATATACTATATAATAAAATGTTGGTTTTTGTATTGCAAAAATTTTGTTTCCTCCTCATCTTACTCCACAATTTGCAATAAGTTTACTCTTCTTGCCTAACTCAACTATGTTGTCACAGCAACCTTCTTCTTTGTCTTAAATTTTTTTTCTAAAATTTCAATCAAATCACAATCAATAAATCACACAATCGAAACAAAAATTTAATGTAAAACCAAATTCCAGTGTATCGCATAATTAACTCAATAAGCTAAAAAAGTATATGCGACTGTAAGTGTAAAAATGATATAAAACTGACTCCAATTAAATATCCCATAGGGATTTAGGATATATCCAAGCCAGGCATACTCGACTGTATCGCTCTTTCTTGTTCCTAATTAATTTTCATTTGTCTTTCTGTTCTTTCTTATAGAATCGTCTCAGCAATACAAGCTTCCTTCTCATTCCTAGTCGGCTTTATTGTGTGCAAATCGACATGCACTAAATCTTTTGTATACGCTTCGCATTTTCTTATGGAGGCGTATGGCTGGTTCGGTACAGCTTATTTTATGTATGACATATGGTCGATGTACAAAGTGCATACCCAGAAGATCGCCGATACGTTAAGGTTAATACGGCAAGCCAAGAGCGCAGCGAATGGTGTGGCAAACAACAACATCAGATTTTGTAATGGACTTTCGTTTAAAGACAACAATGGCATCATACGACAGTTTTATGATAAACCTACATTTTCCAAAGATGGTGGTGAACAGGTATCTTCGTCAAACGATCAAGTGTGCGAACATTCCAACGAGTTTAATGACTACGATAGTGAAAGCGTTCAAATACCAAAGGATATCGGACATTGGGATTTTCTCAAGTATGTCATAACGCATCCGGTTATGATGATACATCATGTTTTTATAGGCACTTTTGGATTACTCGTAGTTACGGTTAGTAAAATAAATGCTTAATATAAATGCAACAATTATTTTTCATTTTTATTTTGCTTCCTACAGTATATTCGTGGAGGCGGACATTGCATCTATAGTTACATGTTTATGATGGAATTCTCTACACCATTTGTCTCATTGCGCGGCATACTAAGCACCATGGGTCTCAAACATTCACGCACTTACATTATTAATGGACTTTTAATGCTTGGTTCATTCTTCGTTTGTCGCGTGTTTATGTGGCCATACGTAATGTGGCGATATAGCATTGCGATCGATGCAAGCTTTTATGACGTAAGTTACAAAATTGTGTTTATATGAGATAAAAATTAAGAAGCAAAAATACGTTACTCTTTACCATTATTGAAGTGCTGGATGGCAACGGCCGAGCAATGATATTTTAACGAAATGATGACAGTAGTGGAATGGACAAACTGTGTGTAACAGAGCGAAGAAAAAAAGTGCTACAGTGGTTTTTTACTTTTGATGTCCTAGTCCAGGTTGTAGGCCTAGTCGAGTAGATCATGTATATAATTTTAGAGGTTAAATCGGTTTTTACTTAACTTTGTACACTTAAAATTTTTAACTAAGGCGACTATTGAAAAAAATACGTTTCAAAACGTACCATACAAAATATAATTAAGAAAAATTTTAAAGTTGAGAAAACTTTAAATATAGCACAAATCATTAAATTTGACCGGGTATATCGTCAAGTATACCCGTAATATCGGAACCAGAGAACGGCAAGTGTACACCCTAACAATAAGTGTACCCGAATCATTTGTGCGTTTACGACACTAAGAAACTTGTTGCCTTGTACTGATAATTTCGAACATGCTCATACGCACAATCGCAAACCGATTTCGTGCTCTTTTTCTGCATGTATACATGAGTTGAGGCCGATCAAAATGCTAAAGCAAAAAGAATGAGCGAAATTGAGAGCACAACACTTGAGACAAACAATATGTGAGAGACATGTGTGTTGTTGTTATCCTTGCATTAGCTTCATACATGCATACATATTTGTTTTTGAATATGCACATATACATACATATATGTGAAATGAAAATAAAAAGCCGTGTTTTGCTGCTTCATTGCGTGTTATATATTCATATGTACTTATGTATTTAATTTTAATGTTTACAACAAAGGCATTACATATTTTATATGTATTTGAGATCGTTCATACAGTTAAAGGAACAGGTAATTCAGTCGTTAATAGTTTTTATTCCTGAACTGCCCCAACTTTTCAATGGTGGTGGTTACATCGATAAATTCAAAAGCTCATAACTTTTTTTCTATTAAAGCAAATTTGTTTGTTTGGTTGTTTAAATGGCCGTCAACCGTCTGCCGGTCATGGCCGCGTCCAGGAAAGCGCGCCAGCCTCCATAATCCTGTGCGCGCTGGCGCCAGTCGTTCTGAATGCCAAGTACGGAGAGATCTCTCCATACCTGGTCATTCCATCGAGTACCCGGTCGTCCTCTATGTCGGCGTCCACCAATCAAGTTTGGGCCCCCCATATAAACCATGCGTGCTGGAGCTCTTTCGTCCATTCGAATGAGGTGCCCAGCCCAGTGCAGCCGCTGGAATCTTATGCGCTGGACTATGTCAACCTCATCGAATAGCTCGTACAGCTCGCGGTTCATACGGGACCTAAACTTGTCGCCGACTCTAATAGGACCAAAGATCCTGCGAAGAAACTTCCTCTTGAAGACTTCCAACGCTGTCTCGTCCGACTCAATCACGGTCCATGCCTCTGCGCCATACAGTAGGACCGGGAGTATCAGCGTCTTATATATCTTTATTTTCGTCCGTCGAGAGAGGGCTTTACTTCTCATTTGCTTGCTCAGCCCAAAAAAGCATCTGTTTGCAAGCGTGATTCTTCGCCTGATCTCCAGGCTGACGTTGTTGTTGCTGGTGATCTCTGTTCCGAGATAGACGAAGTTTTCTACAACACTGAAGTTGAAATTCTCCATCGTCACTAACCGTCCAAGACGCATTGACGGAGTGCGAGAAGACACCAAGTACTTCGTCTTGTCCTCGTTCACCGCTAGACCCATGAGTCGAGACTGTTTTTCAATCTCCGAGAATGCCTTGCTGACTCGCCATTCCTGCGTACCGATGATATCGATGTCATCGGCGTAAGCGAGCAGCATCACTTCCTTTTGGAAGATCGAGCCCGACATACTCTGTATGTACGGGCATTGGCGTAGGATGTATTCCATCAGGAGATTGAAAAAATCACACGATAGAGCATCGCCCTGCCTGAAACCTCTCTTGGTATCAAAGGGGTCGGAGAAGTTTTTCCCCTCCCTGACAACGCTTTGTGTGTTAGATAGCGTCGCCATGCAAAGACGGACAATCTTTGCCGGGATACCTAGTGCAGACAGGGCGTCGAAGAACTTCGCTCTTATCGGCGTGTCGAAAGCGGCCTTGTAATCGACAAATAGGTGGTGAGTGTCTTTGTTGAACTCACGGGTCTTTTCCAAGATTCGGCGTAATGTGAATATTTGGTCACTGGTTGACCTTTTTGGTCTGAAGCCACACTGATATCGTCCTATCAGTGAGTCGGTATATGGCTTCAGCGTATTACACAACACGGCCGACATAGTCTTATATCCAATGGAAAGGAGACTTATTCCGCGGTAGTTGGCGCAAACAGCGGGGTCTCCTTTCTTAAAGATAGGACAGAGAATACTGAGATTCCAGTCATTGGGTATGCGTTCATCGGTCCATATCTTGCATAAAAGTTGGTGCATACTCCTAACCAACTCTTCGCCGCCGGTCTTTTATAACTCAGCTGGCAGCCCAATAGAGCCTGCCGCTTTGTTATTTTTCAGCTTTTTAATAACTGAATCGACCTCGTTATAGTCCGGTGGCTCTACAATAGTGCCATCATTAACTGGTGGCTGCGGTGTCATTTCTCTATCGGCGGTATTGTGCGCTTCATCGCCTCCGAGTAGGTTGGAGAAATGACTTCTCCATAATCTCAGTGATTCCTGTTCATGTTACGGGATTTCCATTCTCATCCTTACAGAAAGTTACTCCTGGCTTAAAACCTTCAGTCAGACGCTTGTCCTTTTGGTAGAATTTTCGAGCTTCATTTCTGTTACGTAATATCTCAACATCCTCAAACTCCCGCCTTTCTTGCTCCTTTTTCTTGCGTCTGAAAAGGCGTTTCTCCTCTCTCCGTTTCTCTCGATATCGCTCTCTAACAGCTCGCGTTGCTCCCGACTGCAGAGTTCGCTGATAGGAAGCGTTCTTCTCTGCAGTAGCATTGCGACACTCCTCGTCGTACCAAGAATTCTTCACAGGTTATGTATAACCAATGACATCTTTGGCAGCCCTATCCATGGAGCGGATGATATGTGTCCACTGCTCACCTATATCTCGAGAAATCGGAGAGGTTTCCCGGAGCAGTCGGGAGAGTGTGTTTGAGAAGGCTGCGGTGGTCTACTCTGATTGCAGCTTGCCGACGTCTAGCTTTCGTTGCATGTTGGAACGTGCGGCGTGCACTACGCTGAGCCTAGTGCGTACCTTGGCTGCGACAAGATAGTGGTCCGAGTCAATGTTGGGACCACGTAACGTTCGCACGTCCAACACGCTCGATGCGTGCCTTCCGTCAATCAGAACCTGATCAATTTGGTTGCGTGTTTTTTGATCAGGACTCAGCCATGTAGCCTTGTGGATGTTAAGATGTTGAAATCTGGTACTACTAACTACCATGTTCCGACCTGCGGCGAAATCGATTAGCCTCTCTCCATTATTGGAGGTAGTGTCGTGAAGGCTAAATTTTCCGACGGTTGGGCCAAAGATTCCTTCCTTCCCAATCTTGGCGTTGAAATCGCCAAGCACGATTTTGACATCGTGTTTGGGACAGCGCTCGTACAGGCGTTCCAAGCGCTCATAGAACTCATCTTTAGCATCGTCGTCTTTCTCTTCCGTCGGGGCGTGCGCACAAATCAGGCTAATATAAAAATATTTAGCCTTGATGCGTATCGCGGCTAGACGCTAATCAAAAGGTGTGAACCTAGAGACGAGGCCACGTAGTTTCCTACTCACCACGAAACCACATTCAAATTCCTGCTTACTCGCATGGCAGCTGTAGTAGATGTCACAGGATGCTTTTTTAGAGCAACCCTGCCCTATCCAACGGATTTCTTGGATTGCGGTGATGTCAGCCTTGCACTTTTCGAGGACATCAACCAGCTGGATATTTGCACCATCCCAATTAAGGGTGCGGACATTCCAGGTGCATATCCTCAAATCATGATCCTTTTATCGTTTTCCGGGGTCGTCATCAAAGGGGTCCTTCCGAGGCTTCCTTTTAGTTTTCATTGGGGGGTTTTTTTTTTAAAGTGGCGGGTCCCAAGCCCAGCGCACCAACCCCTTTTTAAAGGAGAGGGGGCCCCTTCGCCTTCTCACGTTAGCTCACCTCTGAATGGATGTTCAGAGGCTACCCAGGAGATACGTGTCCTAACGGACGTGTGAGTTGCTTGGACAGTTTGACACAAGAATCATTGTTGGCCATTCCCAGGTGAATGGCAGTCAACAATTTTCCACACAATGTGCACTTGAGCAAATTAAACTTCTAAAATCGATTCTGAAAGGTAATTTAATAAAGGAGAACAAAATACTTACCGAGATACAACAGTGAGCGCAAGGTCGCGTCGAAATTTAAAAAGACGCACCCACGCGAGCACCTTGCGCTCATTTAACTGTTGTATCTCGGTAAGTATTATGTTCTCCATTTTGTCCTTATAAGTTTTTGTAGTAAAAAGATGGGCTTTCGATTAAAAAAAAAAAGAAAAACAAGAAAAAATGCCCGAAAGCCTCAAAAAGAAAAAAAAAAAAAACTTAATTGACTATTTTTCTATGTTAATTAAAAAAATTTTTAATGACCTTAAAATATTATTAAATGGCATTAAATTACCTTTCAGAATCGATTTTAGAAGTTTAATTTGCTTTAATAGAAAAAAAGTTATGAGCTTTTGAATTTATCGACGAAGCCACCACCATTGAAAAGTTGGGGCAGTTCAGAAATAATGTCCCACATATGGGCATTTCTACAGAAATGTTAACCGCAGCCAAGAAATGCTCAAATTGAAAATAAGTTGGACGAAAAATGGAAGAAAGTGAAAATAAATATAGTGTATATATTAAAAATCATTTTAACCGACTAATTACGCATATCTAATTGGATAAAAAGTAAATAAATATGTAAACATAAAAAGTATGATGGAACAAAATGTCGCATGCGACATGTCGCGTGCGAAGTGATTAAAAATTAAATAAAAAAGAAACTACTTAATATTTTTGAATAAAATAAAAAACATTATTAAGATATATCAATGCATAACATTTTAAAATTGGTTGCATTTAAATGTTTCTTCAGGTTTAGCTGAAATCGGTGTTTGAACTGTTGGCCTTGAAAGCGACTTCTATTTTTTGTCGCATGCGAATGCCTGGTTTTTTGGAATTATTTTGAAAACGAACAGTTTCCCAAATTCAACTTGAACATTAATTACAGAGCTAATCAAGAGCTATAAGTTTCGCCTTTTGTCACAATAAAATAATATTTTGGCATATGTTTTTTAGGCCCTGTACCGAAGGTACAAGAGCCTATTGGTTTTGTGCAAATGTATGTAACAGGTAGAAATAATGGTCGAAGACCCCCCAAAGTTACCCCCATTATGATCAGGAGTGATAGAGGAGTCGATATATACATGTCCGTCTGTCCGTCCGTCCGCCTGTCCGTCCGTCCGTCTGTATGAACGAAAGGATCTCGGAAACGGTAATAGATAGAGACTTCGTGTTTTTTGCATTCGACTAGGATTGCTCCGGAATTTTACAAGTTTATTTTAAAATATTGCTCCTCGCCCCCTTCCCCATAAAATCACCCCAAGGCTAAAAATTTCTACAGCACAAAAAAAAATTAGTATAAAAGTGTAGAGATTACGTCCCTCTAAGCCAAAATCCAAAAAGTTCATCAAAATCGGATAATAAATGACGATTTTATAAGCAATTGAATTTGAAAGACCCCCCTTTTCTTTTCATATATAAAAAAATGTTTTATAAGGCACTTATTCGTGCAGTAGGAAGTGGTCATAAGCTTGGTTATAAGCTCGGGAAACATTTAATGTGTTTGTTAGGAGACCTGAACTGGTACAGGGCCTCTTACAGTCGGTTACGCCCGACTGTAATTTCCTTACTTGTTTCAAATTGAATGCGTACGAACGTCGAATTCGACATTATAGAAATGCCCATATGTATACTTTATGGGGTCTGCGATATCGTAACAGTAAATACGTTACAAATTTCTGCAATCTAATTCCTTTTCGCACTATTCGTGAATTGCATAAAACAATATCTATGCTTTTGTTTTGATCAAAAATGGATTCATACCGAATTTAAATTTTATATTGTTCGTGTAAACATTTATTTTACACGAGCACAGTTAGCGTGAGCCCATTAAACTAAATGTTAACATATCTCTAAATATAAAAAAAAAAGTACTTAACCTATTTCATATTTGCAGGCATTTTGCAGTCTACCACGTGGGTGTATTATCAGCATAATGATCCTATTCTTGCCGCAAATCTATTGGTTCTTCCTGATGGTTAAGGGCGCACTTAAGGTAAGTATAAATAAAATAGTAAGTTATTTAAAATAATATAATAAATTTTTTCCAGGTTTTCTTTCCAAATAAAAAATTGCACAAGGAAGGTGGTACTAAGCAGCCCAAAGAATATGCAAATGATGTTGACTTGAATAATAGAATGAGTAACAATGTAAAAAACACCGACATTTCCACCGAAACACGACATTGCGATCATGTAAAATCGGAGAAGTTATGCCGAAATTAGTGCAAATTTTAAAGAAGAGAATATACATACAATTATACATATTCTCTATAAACCTACATAAATTAATATAAATACATATACAAATATTTTTGTGAACGGAATGTGATGAAGCAGAACAACAGTTGCCGATAATCAAGGAACAAAAAGAAAAATTTAAAGCCATGATAAAGGATCACCTACATATGTACCTATACGTTAAAATATATATATGCATGCAGTGAATAATGATAAAGATCCATAAAATATTTGTTTGTTAAATAATTTGTATTTACTAATTTAGGTCTCTTTCAAAGTGAAACTTTTTAAAACTAAAGCGGGCTACATATTATTTTGGCAAAATAAAGGTATAGATTATCGATATCTTAGTAGCGATGAACAAGTTCACGAGCGGTGTAAAAAAATCTAATAATTGCTGTATTCGATACATTTTATTGAAATCAAAAAATGTTTGATAATCTGAACGTGAGGGACTTATCTTATAAATACATTAAAAAGTTGCTAAATTAATTTGCGGTTAATTTTAGTATTATAATGTAAGCTTTAATTTTTGAAATAGACTTTGTATTATATTAGGCCGAACTATAATTTCTAAATTTACCAGAAAAGTTTAACAAAAAATAAATTACTATTCATTGAGCATAAGAATGTTGATTACATAGTTCTATAAAATACCAAAAAAAAAAAAAAATTAACGAAAGTTTATTAAAAATTATATTCATTTTTGTTGATTTTCCTTACACCTCCACACCAAGGCTGTAAGGGCTTGCTCGCGACAAGAAAATATTCATTAAATTCAATGGTGCAATAGAATTACTTGCGTACTTTTGCGGTAATAGATTTTTGATTTTTGTAGTTCGCGTAGTGACTTAAAGTAAATGAATTATTGCTAGCTAAATAAAATTGGATTAATGTTTTTCGATTCTCCCCGCTTAAATACTGTTGTGTCTTAGTGTTTTAATGTTTAAAAACACAACAACACTTAACTGCTGTAACAATATTTCTTCAGAAAAATTTGTTGTAATTACAATTAAACTAGTCTCGGTCAATCCAAGGCAAACAAAAATGCACAAGTTATTTACCTATTATATTGCTTAATATAAAATCGAAAATAAAGAGCTTAATTAAAAAAACAATTATTTATTTTGAAATAACTTTTATTTGGAAGAAGTGAAAATATATTGTATTGGCCAAATTAACTAAAAAGTAGTTCAAAGAAATTTTTTAAATATTCTTTGAATCAAATTTTTAAAATTTTTGATTTTCCACATGGCGTAGCGGACGCCATTTTGAAAATCTTACAAAATCCTATTGGGGTTTAAACTACTTTACCTTTTAATACTTTTAACACATAAAACGAATGAAACAATGGGGTCATTTTTATAACTTTTATTGTACTAAAAATATTGTATATCTTGTACCCAAAGGGACAACGGTAAAATAAGTTTGTGTGTATCAGGCGAAAGGAGGCGTGGCAAACTACATAAAGTATATATTGTTGATCTGAATCGATTCAGCTATCTCCGAGAGCTAGAGGAACAGAAACGTGTGTTTCGATTTCCGATATGGAATCGCATCAAACCGCTTGGCTGTGCTAATGCAATTTTTTGTTTATATATGAGGCATTCTCTGAAAAAAATGCAACTTAAAAAAAAAAGTTCTCGATTTTTTCTGACAATTATATATCTAGTAGTATATGTGAAAACTAAAAATACTGTCAGGGTTCAAACTTTTTTGCAACAAAATTTTTGAATCCCCATAACTTTTAAACAAATTAACGAATTTTTAAACACCAAAAGACTTTTTTGTGCACATTTTCTTAAACTTTAAAACTGTGTATCGTACAAATTTTTAAAATTAATATTTCATACAAAATTTGAATTGAATTTTTAACCCTTTATGCCCTCTTAGATTTTTTTTAAATGCCCCAAAATGTTCCTTATTTCATCACCTTTCTTCTCCCCAAAGGGCATTTTGGGCCAACAATATTTGTACGAGGTACAAATCAAAAACTAGCGCAGCGCATTAAAATTTCGTACAAAAAGTTAGAAAATTTTTTTTTTCTGTTTTTCTTCTATTGATTAATATCTGTAACTTTTATGCAAGCAAAAGCATTTGTTCAAGTTCAGAACGTTGCGCTGAAAAAAATTTAATATAAAAAATTTAAAAATTTAACGAAAAATTTTTTTTAAAATTTTTTTTTATGAAATTTTAATGGTTTTTGATTTGTACTCGTACAAATATTGTTGGCCCAAAATGCCCTTTGGAGGGAAGAAAGGTGATAAAATATGGAACATTTTGGGGTATTTAAAAAAAAAAATCGAAGGGGCATAAAGGGTTAAAAATTTAAACAAACTTTTTTTTTTCAAATTCTTTCTATGAAATATTAATTTTAAAAATTTGTACGAGCCACAGAAATTGTACATAAAAAAGTCTTTTGGAGTTTTAAAATTCGTTAATTTGTTTGAAACCTAACAGTATCATATTTTTTTTTTTAGTTTTCACATATACTACTACAGAAAAAAAGAGAACTTTTTTTTTTAAGTGGCATTTTTTTCAGAGAATGTCTCATATGTACATACATCCCTATTTCGAATATGAATTGTATGTATTCAATGATAAATGCGACCTATTTTCAAACAAGTATATATGTATGCACTAATTTTCAATGAGCTTTTTACTCCAACTATATACATATTTTGTGGTTACATTATCCCCTTACCAGAGAACGGCTTGGCGTGATTGTAAAAACTTTCATACACGAACAAATGCCGAATAATCGAGCCATTCGGCTGAACCGATAAAACTCACGTGTTCAAACCTTTCACTTTCGGCGTTCGTTCATTTGGCTCAACATTGAATTGAATAAAGAAAAAACTCAAAAGGCAAAATTCAACTCGTATGAGTTTGTGTATGTGCGAAGTCAGCAGCGCTGCCTCTACTACTGATGATTGCGAAGGAGGAAGAAGGTGAAGAATCAGATTATTGCAAAAACAAAACTCGCTATGTGCATGTTCACGAGTTGAGTGATTCGTTTTGTTGCGTGATTCATCGTGAGCAAAACATTTCGTACACAGCTACTTGACACACATGCAGAGCTCGCAAGAATTGGTCCCTCTTTTACATATTGTCAGCAAAAAACCTGTCGCTTGCAGACACAATTCGAAAAGGACTTGAAAAACACTCAATCGTTGTTTTTGCTCGGCTTGCTCTTCGCTCAACCAAGTACCGATTTGACTTGCCGTCTCTGCTCTTCGGTTCACTCAAGACCCATTGCTTCGTAAAAAATCGTCCAACGGTCTTTTGCGCATGCATGTGTATTGCGTGTGTGGATAAGCAAACAGCAAATATGCATGAGATTATGCCTATCCCTCTTACCTTTCCTCTACCATGCTTTGCCTGTGATGAAATTTTTAAGGCAACAACATAACGCAAACGCAACCAAAAAAAAAGACCTTTTTCGCAGAAACTGCTCGATTGGGTCAGTAGCTGAGCGACGAACGAGTCTGTTCGTTTTGAGCGATCAACAAAAGAGCGATCGTGTGTTTCGCTCAACCCGAAACCCGAGAGCGAGGACACCAACGAAACGAAAAATGCGGTTGCTGTTGAGACCGGTAGCGGCCCGTTTCATTTTTTTCGGCCTTTTGAGTGAGCAGACCGCGCAGAAAAATTTGGTTGAGCATATTTTACGAGCTCTGCACACAAGCGAATGTTCGTTTCAAGCAAAAGTAAATCGAAAGTCGGTTTTTCGATTTTTGTACGATTCAAGCGAACCGCGCGAAGGTCTCTCAGGTAACAGGCAGAGAATAAAAAAAGTATTTGACTTTTGACGCCGTCAAACGCTTAGAATTGATACGGTAAAAGTGTTTTTTTTTTTTTGCAATCAGCTGCAGCGCGTTCTTTTCAGTGGCGTAAAAATAGGGTGGCAGGGCCGGCAAAATGCCACGGGCCCACGACCCAAGAGGGCCCCGGCTCAAGAGGCCGCGAGCTCAAACATTTTTTTTACATTATACCTGAGTATTTTATTTTATTTGAAAAATATATTTTTATAAGTTCTGCTTAATACAATTTCAAGTAAATCGTTAAGAATTTCAAACAACCTAAATGGCAAAGTAAAGTTAATTGTGAAAGTTAGAAATTAAAATGTGTAGTTCCAGAAAATATTTAAGTGGGAGCGAAAAACAAAAGAGGGAGACTGAAGAAAAAAGTAAAGTGCTACCTAAAATTAGTCAGCACTTGAAAAATGATGACTTAAATAATGAAAACTCGAGTGAACAGTGCTTCAAAAGTACTAACTAAAAGTATACCAGAATTATCAGATGCAGCACCCAACACCAGTGACTATCCAGATCCAGAACAACCACAACAAGGTACTAACAACAATCAAATAGAATTATATTTTAGCATGAACAATATTGTATCTTCGCCATATGTTACTGATACGGGTAATTTTAAAGAGTTAACTGACTTGGATTTTTTTTCGTAGGCAAAAGTGCGAAATATGTAGTAAAATACATTTTTTCCGTACTTTTCAAAAATTAGGGAAAACATTAAACATTAAAAACATTAAACCCTACTAGATGGGCAGGACGTTATGATGCCGTTTTTGCTTTAAAAGTTCGGTTTGTTGAAGTCTAAAAAGCGCTAACGAAAACAATTATGTTTAATTGCAAATCAGATGAAAAAAATTACGCTGTTTCACTCAAAAAGAAGATCGAAAACTAAAATTTTATTATGTTACTAGCTGTACCCGGCACGCTTTGCTGCGCCCAGTAAAAATTATTTTCATTACACAATATATTCTCCTCCTTCTCGACTCCAAGCACTTCTTTACTTTATTATAAAAAGTATATTATATCTTTATTATATCTTTTAGACTATGAAACTTTATTCTCTTTTCTTAACTTCATCCGATCCCATTAACATGTACACCAAATTTCATCAATGTACTGCAAGTGGATGTATTATAAAAAGTGTATTATATCTTTTAGACTATGAAATTTTATTCTCTTTTCTTTACTTCTTCCGATCCCATTAACATGTACACCAAATTTCATCAATGTACTGCAAGTGGATGTAGGGCACAAGTGTAGGGCATAGCCCCTTCGAGTTTAACCAAACTTAACACGATTACTTTTCATGATCCCATTAACATGTGCAATAAATTTCGTCCCTGTAACTCAAATGGATGCAAAGATATGTTGAATTTTGTTTATCGTTTGTATGGGGGGTGGGGCTCAGCCTCCTCCGATTTTGACCAAACTTAACACGATTAATTTTCCCGATCCCACTAACATGTGTAATAAATTTCGTCCCCGTACCTCAAGTGGATGCAAAGATGTGTTGAATTTTGTTTATCGCTTGTATGGGGGGTGGTACATAGCCCCTTTGATTTAGACCAAACTTAACACGATTACTTTTCCCGATCCCATTAACATGTGTAATAAGCTTCGTCCCCGTACCTCAGATGGATGCAAAGATATGTTGAAGTCTGTTTATCGCTTGTATGGGGGGTGGGGCACTGCCCCCTCCGATTTTGACCAAACTTAACACGATTAATTTTCCCGATCCCATTAACATGTGTAATAAATTTCGTCCCCGTACCTCAGATGGATGCAAAGATATGTTGAATTTTGTTTACCACTTATAAGGGGGGGTGGGGCATAGCCCCCTCCGATTTTGACCAAAATTTTCTCGAACACTCTCCTGAATGAACTGAAGTTCGTCTGTGAATTTCAGCTCAATCTGTTAGATGGTTTAGCTTCCTATAAGGAACATACATACATACATAAATAGACATATATATACAAGATTCATTTTTATATATAGATATATATATAGCCTATAGCCTTCCTCGATAAATGTTCTATCCAACACTGAAAGAATTTTTGAAATCGGACCAGCGGTTCCTGAGATTAAAGCGTTCAGGCTAACAAACAAACAAACCCTTCCGCTTTATAATATTAGTATAGATTGGTTTTCCATTGCAAGATGCTACTTGCTATCGATGCAGCCTCTTAAGCACTTCAGTCTAAACCACCGATCTTTCAATTGCCTTAAAACCTTTGAAAATTTGTCTAGAAGAATTGGAAAGGTATCGACATGAATTTGAAAATTTAAAAATCGAAGCAAATAGTATAGCAGAAAAATGGTCCATCACCCCTGAATTTTCTAAAACTCGTCAAAGGAAGGTTAAACGCCATTTTGATGAGCTTTGCGAAGATGAGCGTCTCCAAGATCCAGAAAGTTTGTTCAAAGTGAACATATTTTATCGAGTATTGGACATCATTATAAACCAACTGAAATCGCGTTTCCTTCCAATGAATGAAATTGTTTCAAATTTCAGTATTTTGCAACCTTCCACTTTTAAAGTTTTAAATGACACTGATCTATTAAAAAAATTCTAGAATTTGTCGAGATATATAAAAAATACATATCTGAATCATTTGCCAGAGAATGATTCATCTTACAATTCCTGTGACTACAGCTAGTGCTGAACGATCATTTTCAAAACTAAAATTGATAAAAACGTATTTAAGAAACTCTATTCTCAATTCTGTCTATTGAAAATTCTATGGCCCGATCTTTAAACTTTGATTATGTTATAGACACTTTTGCGGAACAGAAAGCTCGAAAAAAAGATTTTTCTTAATAAATATCTTATTGAAATTAAATTGTTATTTTTATTTCATTGTAAATGTAAGCAGGTTTCCTGACGATGTTGTTCCTTCACCGAAAAGCTAGCGAAAAGATGATGAATGCATTGAGATATTATGTTCTATGGATGAATGTGAAGTCTCCAATACGCATTGGGCTAGCGTGGGGACTACAGACCATTTCCTCTCGCCTAAGAGAGGAGGCCTATGGCCATTAGTGGGACATATACAACGTGTATTTGAGTACGCTGAAAATCTCAAAGTTAAATGAAATTAAACTGAGTACAACGTGACGATTTTTACTGATAGGGCCCCATCATACAGCAACCTTCGATAAAACTGTCGGAAAAAATTTTATTCTAAAAATAAAAATATAAATTAAAAAATAATAAAACAAAAAAAAAATAGAAAATACATTTACAAATCGGATTAAACTTAGTTTACAATAACAAACAACTAACAAACATCAATTATAAACCCGTTAAACAAAAACATTCAATTGTGGATGCGTAAACAGTTAATGCAAAAACAATCGCGCAGTCAGGTATGAATTCTGCTGGTGAGGAGGGAGGCTACGCTTGTAGTTGGCAAGCTGAATATGTTCATGGACTTAAAACTAAATTAAAAAGAAAATCAAATAACTCGCCAAACGTTGAAAGAAAACAACAAAAAAGTTCTAACGGTCACGGAAGTCTACTGGATTGTGAATCCAATAACAATGATAGTGAAGTTGAAGTCTTATGAGTGAAGAGATGAATCCGACTGCGAGTTCCTCTACAAATGTAACCACCGATAATCGTCTAAGTTCAAATATGTTTGCACTATTGGATACAGCCATAAACAACGAATCCAGTTTGCCAGATAATTTGCTTACTGATAGCACTGGCGAACCAAAACCACCGCCATTATTTATTCTTGCAGTACAAAATATACAATCGATGTTGAATCAATTCAATGAATGTATTGGAAAGGAGTCGTTCGGCTATAAATCTTATCGGGATGGTCAAATACGAGTCATGATAAAGTCAAGTGAGAAATATCGTGATATTATAAAGCTTCTCGATCAACAAAAAGTTATATACCACACTTACCAACTAAAGCAGGAGAGGGCATTCAGAGTGGTTGTCAAAAGTTTACATCATTCCACTTCAACTGAACTTATAAAAGGAGAGCTAGAAAGACACAATCATAAAACTAGAAACATAAAGAACGCTATTAGTAGATTTAATAAAAAACCGCTGCAAATGTTTTTTGTAGATTTGTAACCTAATACAAACAACAAAAAGGTGTATGAAATTACTCGTCTTTGCAGTGCGATTGCGAAAATTGAGCCTCTCAAAAAGTTCAATGATTTAGTTCAATGCCACAGGTGCCAAGAATTTGGACATACTAAGAGTTATTGTACCAAGCCATTTAGATGCGTTAAGTGTACTATGCAACACCGCTCGCAGGACTGCACAAAAGAAAAAACTGCTCCAGCTAAATGTGCTCATTGCAATAAATCTCACACCGCTTCTTATAAAGGGTGTGAAGTGTATCAAGCCTCTTTAAAAAGAACGCAATCTTTTGTCAAAAAATCTCAAATACTTGAAAATGTAGTTAACATAACTTCAAATAATAATAGCTTGACAATCTCAAAATAAGCACATAGAACCATACCACTTAGCCGTAGCTACGCTGATGTAGCAAAAGAAAACACAACGATGAGTCATGGTAAAACTAATGAAAGTTTTGTTGACCATAGTGTTGATAGCAGCCTTAATGAAAGACTTCAAAAACTGGAAATGATGATGGAAAATCAGATGAAAAGAACAGACAAATTGGTTGATCAAATATCAAATCTACTTCAAGTTATAACGTCTCTTTTAAACAGCAATGCTTCCAAGCCTTAAAATAGTACTATGGAACGCAAATGGCGCATGCCAACATATGCTTGAAATCGAGCACGTCATAAAGTCTCAAAACGTGGACGTTGTTTTACTTTCTGAGATACATTTTAATAAAAGATCACATTTCAAAATACATGGCTATGAAGTAGTAACGTCAAACCACCCTGCTGGTACAGCGCGTGGAGGTTCGGCAATAATTATTAAAAGCAACATACATTTTTCAATCTGCGAGCCAATTATACATGACTGGGCACAAATTACAATTATAGAGTTACAAACAATGACTGGGATTATAAAAATTGCTGCTGCATATTTACCACCTCGTCATCGAGTGACTGAAAATATGTTTTCTAATATGTTTCAATATTTGGGAAACAGTTTTATTATTGGAGGCGATTTTAACGCCAAACATCAGTGGTGGGGAGCCAGAATTATTAATCCAGAGGGTAGGGAATTACTAAAAAGCGTGAATGCGAAGAACTACTCCATTCTTTGTACTGGTAATCCAACGTATTGGCCTACAGATCCTAGAAGGCTTCCAGATTTGTTGGATATAGCAATTCGTTATCGAATTGACAATAGAAGGCTGCTAATTAGAGATTTTCCAGATCTATGTTCCGATCACTCGGGTAGTCATCTACTTAAACATTCCAATTGATATAAAACTACGAAAACGAAGCCTAATTAGCAGGAGTACTGATCTACCCTTATTTCACTGTTGGTTAAATAATGAAATAAATCTGAATATAGAGCTTCAAAATGAAGAGGACATCGATGACACAGTTTAATGGCTTAACAATAAAATACATATTGCGGCCGAAATAGCTACTCCTCCTCGAAATCCAACAAAGTATCCTATATATAAAAATTATTCTTTATATTCAAATTAAATTAAAGAACTCATCGAAAAAAGAAGACTGCGTCGAATTTAGCAACAAACACATTTTCCTTTCGATAAAAATGCTTTCAACAGGATTTCAAAAAAGTAAAAGGCAAAACTTGCAGAACTTAGAGAGGAAGCAATTGGAGACTTTCTTAAAAATGTTGAACCAAACGGGCCAGAATGCAATTTGTGGAACGCTACAAAATATTTAAAGCAACCATCTAAACGAAAAGTTCCAATTAAAAACGCCAATGGTAGTTGGTGCTACGACAACAAACAAAAAGCTGAAGCACTTGCTTTGCACCTAGAAAATCAATTTACTCATTACTCTCTGTGTAGTCGTGCTGAAGAAGAAGAAGAAGTGGAACATGGTCTGCCAATTAAGCCTATCTTTGTCACCAGTAACGCTTCCCGAGGTCCAACAGGAAATCAAATCTCTTAATGGAAAAAAATTTAAAGGATATGACGGGATTGATGCGATTACAATAAAAGCACTGCCAAAGAAAGCCCAACTTCTGCTGGTATATATTCATCGTTTGCTTTAGGCTAAGCTATTTTCCTAGTCAATGGAAATGTGCTGAGATAATAGTTATCGCAAAGCCTGAAAATGAACTGTCATCATATCGGCCTATAAGTCTGCTGGGAATATTCTCGAAAATATTTGAAAGAATATTTGCTCGAAGAATGCTTCCACTTCTTGATGGTCTCATACTGCCTAACCATCAGTTTGGATTTCGAAGAAGACATGGTACACCTGAACAAGTTCATCGTGTAGTAGCAGAGATACTTGCAGCTTTTGAACGAAAGCAGTATTGCGCAGCTGTATTTCTTGACGTCAAGCAAGCCTTTGATCGAGTTTGGCACAAAGGCCTCCTATTTAAGAATAAATTCTTACCAGCTCCGCAATTTCTTTTCCTCAGGTCTTACCTAATGAATAGGATTTTCTACGTAAGATGTGAAGATACCTGTTCGTCAATAAAATATATACGGCAGGAGTTCCTCAAGGTAGTGTTCTAGGACCTTTGCTCTACACGCTGTATACAGCTGATATGCCAGGGACAGACTGCAATGAGATTACATTAGCTACTTACGCGGATGATACAGCAATTCTTTGTAGATCAAATTCTGAAACCACAGCCACAAGTCTTTTAAAATATCAACTAAGTCGGTTTGAGTCTTGGACAAAAAATTGGAACATAGCAGTAAATACGGAGAAATCGGAACATATATTATTTACTCTTAATAAAGGCTCGAGTTCCAGGATAACGTTTAATAATGTATTGATACCTATATGTAATGCTGTCAAATATCTTAGCGTTACATTAGATAAAAGGCTCACATGGCAAAGTCACATTCTTGCGAAGAAAAAACAATTAAAATTGAAAACACACCGAATGTACTGGTTACTTGGTTCCCGGTCCAAACTAAGCCTTGACAACAAAATAAGGCTTTATAAAGCAATTATTAAACCAGTGTGGACATATGGAATTCAGTTGTGCGGAACTGCAGCGAAATCGAATATAAATATTTTGCAAAGATTTCAAAATGTCACACTTCGTAAGATAACTGGAGCACCCTGGTATATTCGCAATAACAATATTCACAGAGATCTTGGTCTGCCCACGGTTGTAGAAGAAATCGTTCGGTATAGTAACAATTACATTGAAAGACTGAACTCATATCCCAACAATCTCGTTCCACATCTACTCAACGCAAATACTCCGCGCAGACTCAAAAGGTTTCATCATTTGGATCTGCCAAACCGCCGTCCTACATAAATATAACTTTATAGTTACTGTGAAAAATACACATGTAATATAATCCATTCTTTTCATTATGCATTTTATGCGTTTACATATATATTTAAACATATATTCGTTATTTTGTTAATTTTATTATTAATTTAATTTTTGTTCAAGATATCATTGAATTTGATTATAGTTCCTAAGTTTGGACTGATTGCAAATATAGTAAACAATAAAAAAAAAAAAAACTGTTAGGGCCCCATCAAAAGAATTTACCACGGGCCCCATAGTTACGCCACTGGTTCTTTTATATTTTTTTAACAAATTCATTTTTATTATTTATATTAATTTTTTATAATTGGATTTTGGCAAAAACTTTAAAATAAACTTGTGAAATTCCGGAGAAGTCCTAGTCGAATGCAAAAAGACGAACTCTCTATTACCGTTTCCGAGATCCTTTCGTTCATACAGACGGACGGACGGACATGTCTATATCGACTCCTCTATCACTCCTGATCATAATAGGGGTAACTTTGGGGGGTCTTTGACCATTATTTCTACCTGTTACATACATTTGCACAAAACCAATAGGCTCTTGTTACTTCGGTACAGGGCCTAATAATGTATTGAAGTATATTTATATCAAAGAAAACATAGAAATTTGAATTTAGCTCTAATAAACATTATATATATTTTAAATTAAAGGACAAGACGAAGTACTTGGTGTCCTCTCGCACTCCGTCATCGCGTCTTGGACGGTCAGTGACGAATGAGAATTTCAACTTCAGTGTTGTAGAAAACTTCGTCTATCTTGGATCCGAGATAACCAGCAACAACAACGTCAGCCTGAAGATCTGGCGAAGCCATCTATCGAAAGGCAAAAATCAATATCAATACAATTTAGGCAATACGTACATACAAATTTATCAATATGTAAAGAGAAATTGCTTTGAATATCTTTCAATCTAAGAGCAACGGATCATCAGTCCGATTGGCTGTGTGTTTATACCCAGCTCCCATCGAACAAAAGGGAAAGCTGGCGCAAATGTATGTATGGCAGAGTAAGGCAAGGCAGACCTTATAAAGTGTATATATTCTTGATCAGCATCAAAAGACGAGTCGATATAGACATGTTCGATGATGTAAGAAAAAAATATCAGAAGAATTAAAAAGTTGTTATGAATTCTGAGTTGAATGACACCTTCTCAATTCGTACTGTCGGTAGTAGTACGGCTGCTTCTAACTCTAACTACGACAACGTTGATAACAACACCAACAACAATTCATAGACAAAGCGTCAAACAGAAGGAACTCGTTGGTTTGTGCCAGAAACCTAACATAAAACGAAAGTTAGATACACCATTATCTGTAACTGGCAAAACAATGAAAAGAAAAATTATTAAAACTAATACTTTTAATGCTATCAAAGCTTCTGCTACCTATCTCGACCGTTACACAGATTGTTTCTCTTTTGCTGTCTGATGAAGATGATATGGATGTTAACGATGACGACCGATATTCTGATACAGGTTCCGAAGAAAATCCGATGCATACAGATCCTGATACCTGATTTCAGTTTTCAGTGGGAATTTCAATGATTTTCACAAACAATAAAACCAACAACAAACGTAAAACGATTTTTCAAACTCAACCAAACGGTTCGCTCTTAGAGCAGGGAGTATTTTTAGAACGTTTGATACTAATGTTATTCTGACTATTCTTAAAAACTTAATCAATCAGGACAACATAGAAGTCAGGTCATCTTTAAGGTAGAGTTTTACTTCTACATGCACAAGATTCCAACACGAAACTAGTCGCTGCTGAGGTGCAATATCACAGCTATTAGCTGAAAAAGGAAAGCCTTTACTAGATAGTTATAAAAGCAATGCATTTTTTTATACTTCTGACAGCCACAACAAAAACAAACTTGGGAAAACGGGGCACGTAGTGCATCATTATCATAATTAAAAATACCGTAAAACAAATGACCAAATGAAGTTGCTGCTTGTTAACTATGCATCAGCTAGTAACAATAAAGAGGTTCATAACATCAAAATGCTCGGCTCAGAGTGACGATAGAACATACGAGAAAAAGCAATGAGATAATACAACACCATCGATGTCGGCAATTTGAACATACTTCACGTTACTGCATAAAATGCAGTAACGTGAATTACATTTGTCGAGAATTACAAGAAGCCAAAAACTGCATAAAAGCCAGAAATGCTTATAACTAATGAAGTTGTTTAGATTTTACAGTTTACAGTGACGTTCCAAAATGGTTGCTCAAGATTAATCGAACGGACTTGCGCTCGAACCACTTGCATTTTATTGTCACAGTCGACACAACTTGAATGACATTCCCTTTCTCGGAGAGACTAGTTGATCATTTCACGGACATAGATTCTTTGAAAAAGCAATTAGATAATGAAATTCATACGGATATCGAGCTCAACTCGGCAGAAGATATTGACTTTGCACTTTATTTATTCAATAAGAAAACATGCTTGTAAAAAGCTACCACAGTGCCAAGTGTAGGCCAATGTAACAGTCTCCACTACAGGACATCAAAGGACAGTGGTGCAGATATGACACCTAACAAGCAGACGTCAACACCAAGCCGACCGTTTCAACCCTTGTAGCTTGACTCAAACTAATGAAGTCCAAGCTACAGAGTCTTCCTCGGAATCTCGGCTTGAGATGGATATGAATATCGCTTCCCTCATACTGATAAAGGTGTCCAACGACATAAAAGATGTTAAAAATCACAGAGTCGCTGGTCACAATAAAATATGCAATGCGACGCTAAAAACACTGCCAGTAAATGTTATTCTATTACTACTTACGTTACTTTCCAGCGGCTTAGAAAACCGCAATGGTAACAATGCTCCATAAGTCCGGTAAACCAGAAAGCAATGCTGAATGGTATCTGCAAATTAGTTTTCTTCCATCACTCTCAAAGTTGTGGAAGAGGGTTAGAAGGTTATTAGCTCGTTTTTCGCAATTTATACTGTGCAAACATGCAAGGCTAAAATGCATCTTCATTGGCCTTTGAACAATAGGATTCGATTTACAGTACGAAACAAGCGCACAACTTATGAAGAAATAATGGCACCCATTTGGAGATACAGCATCCAGATCTGGGGTACCTAAAAAAACCGCAAAATGGGGAAAATTGTGCAAAAAGCAGATAGATATAATGATCGCTCAAACCGCCTGGCTAGACCTTTGACTTAAGTAAGATCTATAAGAAGACTGAAACGACGTCATTTAGGTCACCTTGAACTATAGATTAACCCATATTTATCCAGGAGAGCAACCGGGCCTTAATCACCTTACGCTTACTCGATCCACCGATACCAGGAGAGATTGGAGTAACAAAATAAATATATATGGGCTGTCTTTTCTACATATTGAAAAAATGAAATCAATATACTGGAGATCTTTGCTGGCACTGACCTCAAGTCACACTCCCTACCTATAGTCCCATCATCTAAATCCGAATGCATCCCCTTTTATACTTCTTTTAACGCATTTGGTTTTTCTCTTGCTTACCTCTCGTATCCATCAAAATTAATCAGCCCACCCAAAAAATAGACTCACCAGCTTTTTATGATAACACAACTTTTAATATAATTTGTTTTAACCTGACCTTAAATATAATATAAGGAGGAAAAACTTAAACAAACGAATATTGAACTATTTTCTAAACTTATAACTTAAATTTGACACATATTGATCGCTAAGTCCGAGATGCAGATTTGGTGTCAAGAATGGAGAGTAATTGTACCATATATCAATCGGTATTCAATTATTACGTCCCAGATCCCAGTGTTCCGCTTCTACCTGAGCGCTCTAGTGAAAGAGCAAACCAATAATTGACTATTGGGCTATAGATTTATGTTGTGGATTTACTTAAGTTTTCTTCGTATTCGCAAATAAACTCTCTCTCCCTTTCTCACTACCCTATCTCAACCAGTATCATAACTAATTACATGTAACCTCAAATTATAAATCAAGATATTGCTCAGAATCTGTATATATCGGGTCAGCCATCTAACGTTTTTTTTTTTTGAACTACCTGTTATTCCGAGCCTGGCAACACTTATCCCATGACAGATTTGACAGAAAGTTAGTATTATTATTCCGCTGAACGAATATGGTTGTGTTTACGCTCGAAGAACGCTGGGAAATACTGCAGAATCTGTGTGAAAATTACGTACAGAAATGGGAAGAACACAAGCACCGTCGGCTTCTTATGTACGTTTCATAATTCAAAAAGTGAAAGAAACTGGCATGCTGATTGATAAACCAACACGTGAAAAGCCAAAAATCGTGCGTACACCCTAAAATATCGCTGCTGTTGCTGAAAGTGTGCGTGAGTGTCCATCAACATCAGTTCACCGTCGTTCCCAACAATTGGACATTTCGAAGACTTTTTTGCGTCGTATTTTGCGTAAAGATTTTGGTATGACGCCGTACAAAGTCCAATTGGTTCAGCAATTGAAGCCTACCGACCATCCAATGCGTTTTCGCTTCGCTCAGTGGGCTCACGATCGACTTGAAATCAATGCTGATTTTGTGAAAAAAATAATCTTTTCAGATGAAGCTCATTTTCATCGTGGTGGCTATGTCAAAAAACAAAATTGTCGTATTTGGGGCACGGAGAACCCACACGTAATTGAACAATTGCCGATGTACCCATTACGAGAGACTGTTTGGTGTGGATTTTGGTCGAAAAGCATCATTGGATAATTTTTTTTTGAAAACGAAGAAGGTGAGACGGTTACAGTCAATGGTGAGCGCTATCGGGCCATGTTAAGTGAATTTTTGTTCACAACAATTGAAGATGAGGACCTTGCTGACATTACTTTCCAGCGGCTTAGAAAACCGCAATGGTAACAATGCTCCATAAGTCCGGTAAACCAGAAAGCAATGCTGAATGGTATCTGCAAATTAGTTTTCTTCCATCACTCTCAAAGTTGTGGAAGAGGGTTAGAAGGTTATTAGCTCGTTTTTCGCAATTTATACTGTGCAAACATGCAAGGCTAAAATGCATCTTCATTGGCCTTTGAACAATAGGATTCGATTTACAGTACGAAACAAGCGCACAACTTATGAAGAAATAATGGCACCCATTTGGAGATACAGCATCCAGATCTGGGGTACCTAAAAAAACCGCAAAATGGGGAAAATTGTGCAAAAAGCAGATAGATATAATGATCGCTCAAACCGCCTGGCTAGACCTTTGACTTAAGTAAGATCTATAAGAAGACTGAAACGACGTCATTTAGGTCACCTTGAACTATAGATTAACCCATATTTATCCAGGAGAGCAACCGGGCCTTAATCACCTTACGCTTACTCGATCCACCGATACCAGGAGAGATTGGAGTAACAAAATAAATATATATGGGCTGTCTTTTCTACATATTGAAAAAATGAAATCAATATACTGGAGATCTTTGCTGGCACTGACCTCAAGTCACACTCCCTACCTATAGTCCCATCATCTAAATCCGAATGCATCCCCTTTTATACTTCTTTTAACGCATTTGGTTTTTCTCTTGCTTACCTCTCGTATCCATCAAAATTAATCAGCCCACCCAAAAAATAGACTCACCAGCTTTTTATGATAACACAACTTTTAATATAATTTGTTTTAACCTGACCTTAAATATAATATAAGGAGGAAAAACTTAAACAAACGAATATTGAACTATTTTCTAAACTTATAACTTAAATTTGACACATATTGATCGCTAAGTCCGAGATGCAGATTTGGTGTCAAGAATGGAGAGTAATTGTACCATATATCAATCGGTATTCAATTATTACGTCCCAGATCCCAGTGTTCCGCTTCTACCTGAGCGCTCTAGTGAAAGAGCAAACCAATAATTGACTATTGGGCTATAGATTTATGTTGTGGATTTACTTAAGTTTTCTTCGTATTCGCAAATAAACTCTCTCTCCCTTTCTCACTACCCTATCTCAACCAGTATCATAACTAATTACATGTAACCTCAAATTATAAATCAAGATATTGCTCAGAATCTGTATATATCGGGTCAGCCATCTAACGTTTTTTTTTTTTGAACTACCTGTTATTCCGAGCCTGGCAACACTTATCCCATGACAGATTTGACAGAAAGTTAGTATTATTATTCCGCTGAACGAATATGGTTGTGTTTACGCTCGAAGAACGCTGGGAAATACTGCAGAATCTGTGTGAAAATTACGTACAGAAATGGGAAGAACACAAGCACCGTCGGCTTCTTATGTACGTTTCATAATTCAAAAAGTGAAAGAAACTGGCATGCTGATTGATAAACCAACACGTGAAAAGCCAAAAATCGTGCGTACACCCTAAAATATCGCTGCTGTTGCTGAAAGTGTGCGTGAGTGTCCATCAACATCAGTTCACCGTCGTTCCCAACAATTGGACATTTCGAAGACTTTTTTGCGTCGTATTTTGCGTAAAGATTTTGGTATGACGCCGTACAAAGTCCAATTGGTTCAGCAATTGAAGCCTACCGACCATCCAATGCGTTTTCGCTTCGCTCAGTGGGCTCACGATCGACTTGAAATCAATGCTGATTTTGTGAAAAAAATAATCTTTTCAGATGAAGCTCATTTTCATCGTGGTGGCTATGTCAAAAAACAAAATTGTCGTATTTGGGGCACGGAGAACCCACACGTAATTGAACAATTGCCGATGTACCCATTACGAGAGACTGTTTGGTGTGGATTTTGGTCGAAAAGCATCATTGGATAATTTTTTTTTGAAAACGAAGAAGGTGAGACGGTTACAGTCAATGGTGAGCGCTATCGGGCCATGTTAAGTGAATTTTTGTTCACAACAATTGAAGATGAGGACCTTGCTGACATTTGGTTACAACAGGATGGCGCTCCGTGCCACACATCCAATTTTACAATCAATCTTTTGCTCACTGTTTTTGAAGATCGAATTATCAGTCGAAATTCTGATGTCGTTTGGCCACCAAGGAGCTGCGATTTGACACCGTTGGACTATTATTTGTGGGGAGCCGTCAAAGATAAGTGTTACGCCAACAAACCAGAGACAATTGAAGCTTTGAAGAACAACATTCGCGATACCATAGCCGAGATAGGGCTGCACACAGTCGAAAATGTACTTAAAAATTGGACCTACCGTATTGAATGAATGAAATCATATTCCACTGTTAACCGGAAGGATTGAGCTTTCAAATAAAAAAAATAGTTTGAAAAAATCTCTTGTAGTTTTCATTTTATAGCATTTAAAAAAAAATTATTTGGCGGACCCGATATAAGGGAAGTTTTAAATTTAGAATATCTTACACCTCGTAAAAGTAAACTTTGGATTTTGTAGATATAAATATGTAAGGTAAGTATATATATATATATGTTTAAGGTAATTATTTAAAATTAGATCATCTCTCCAGGTAAGTTTGGATTTTATAGATATGTATAAATATTTCCGGTTAGTATAAGTTTTCTTATTATGGACAGAGGGATTCGAGGTTTAGGTTATATAATAATATTGAAGTAGGTATTTTGCCATATTTAGAATAGAAAAATTTAATATTTTATGGATATGCCGGCGAGCATTTTAATTTTAGCTAAGTATCAGAATTTATTTTGTCTCTTCGCACAGATACGTGATTAGATTTTTTTTATTTCATTTAAACTAAATATTTTGTCGCCCCTTGCGGTGTAGGTTAGGTTGAAACTAAATCGCAAAAAAAACAAGTAAGGAAATTTCAGTCGGGCGTAATCGACTGTAAGAGGCCCTGTACCAGTTCAGGTCGCCTAACAAACACATTAAATGTTTCCCGAGCTTATGACCAAACACATGACCACTTCTCACTGCGCGAATATGAATGAAAAGAAAAGGGGGGTCGTTAAAATTTAATTGCTTATAAAATTGTCATTTATTATCCGATTTTGAACTTTTTGGATTTTTGCTAAGAGGGACGATATCTTTATACTGGTATACCCATTTTTTTTTGTGCGGAAGAAATTTTTAGGCTTGGTGGTGATTTTATGGGGAAGGAGGGGAGGGGCAAAATTTAAAAATAAACTTGTAAAATTCCGGAGCAGTCCTAGTCGAATGCAAAAAACACGAAGTCTCTATCTATTACCGTTTCCGAGATCTGTTTGTTCATACTGACGGACAGACGGACGGACGGACATGTCTATATCGACTCCTCTATCACTCCTGACCATAATGGGGGTAACTTTGGGGGGTCTCCGACCATTATTTCTATCTGTTACATACATTTGCACAAAACCGATAGGCTCTTGTACCTTCGGTACAGGGCCTAAAAATCGACACATAGTTAGGCCCTGTACCGAAGGTACAAGAGCCTATTGGAAACCTCGGGAAACCTTTAATGTGTTTGTTAGGCGACCTGCACTGGTACAGGGCCTCTTACCGCTGATTACACTTATTTGCCTGGTGCTGTTGCCGCCTGTATGCCTGTTGGCTTTGTTGTAGTTGTTGGTGTTGTGTATAATACCGGCCGGCAATGATGCTGCGTCTAGCAGTTCTGCCTTTCTTCCGTCTCTAGAGAGAATCCTGCTTCTTCAATGTTTGTTGCTAGACTCGCTTGCCCTTTCGTGGCTCTTTAAATTGTCCTCGCTTGCGTTGGTCCACTTTGACCGCTTATTGTTTTTTTTATTTAGCTGCTTTTAGTCGAGTTTGTTACGAGGTGAGCGGCCATTTTGGCCTGCCAATCTGGTTACTCTGTATCGGTTAAAACGGTATAACTAGGGATCACTACTCTCGCTATTCGACACCTTGTGCATTCTCTGCCGAAGTTTGCATTGACATTTTTTTACTAAATCGCTCAACACAAAGTTTCTTTTGTAGACTTCCAGGCCCACAACATACTTAACATCTCGAAATTTGCGATTATAGTATCGGGAACCCCTCTCATACGCCGTGTGAATATTCTGCTTAACTTCATACCAGATTTTTAGTTTCTTGGCGTGTGTTATATTGTCGACCTTGGCGTCTTCCAGGGCGTCAAGCTTTCGACTAAGTTGTGAACATATATTGTCCGTACATGGCATAGTATGGTGATGTCTTTGTGGCTGAAATCGTTGCAATTGCCTATGCCATATTTTTCAGGGTTTTTGAATAAACTACAATTTGTTAAAATACGGCTATCGTGCACACTTCCACTACCAAATGTCGAATGATTCTGTTGTAATCGCACGTGGCCTGCACCTGTATGCTATATTGGTGCTTACGCGAAAATAAAGCTTCAGGGCCTTGTGTTGGTTTCTCGGATAGTTTTATCTCCGTACCATCCACATAACCAATGCAATGCGGCAGTTCGTGCATGGTTTCTGAAACTTGCATTTCTCGTTTTTTTGCACTTGGGCAATTCATGTATTTGTTGGGTTTTCAATAGTGTCACCGTCACCAACACCAAATAGCGCAGCAGCCTTATCCCTCGCCGCTTGAACCCAGCCCTTTTATTGGCAACTGCTGCATAGCACGTGGGCCGCGAATCTGTTCCTCATGTTCAAAGTCAAAATTGCTCCAAGTCATTCTCTTGAAACGGCCGTTGTCCATGTATGGCAGCACATTTGCCAAAAAAAAAACATACATACGTGCATAAGAGGTACACCATACCTGCACTCGTCACCTAAGGCGTGTATAACTCTCAGATCGTCCACAATATCATCTTCCTGTTTATTTGTCACATCTGTGAAAAATTCAATATTAGCGAAGTTAGTTAACTGTAGAAAGTAAACGTTGTGCATACCATTATCGACACCAAAAATCTCTAAAGTTAAATACTCCACAAAAGCTATTTCCTCCAGCGTACGGATCAAATTTTTTTTTTTTTTTTTTTTTGCTAAGCTTTTATCTATTTTACAGAAAGTTTAATGTTTGAAAAAATTGTTCTTGCCAGTGTTGCCACTACGAACAGTTGATTTAAATCGCAAAACAAAATCAGATTCTCTTTTTTAGTGCCTTCACGCAACAGATTCGTTTTTTAACAGAATCTGAGAATCAATTGCATGAATATCCATATTGTTTTTGTTCTCTATTTAACGTTTTTGTATTGTTTGTCTGTTTGGTAATTTATTTACATTTTGCATAAGACAGTGAAAACATAAATTAGGCTTCCTTTTAAATTTTTTTTTCTATTTTTCAATTTTGGTACATACTTATTATGGCTTGTTAAGATAAGCGTTACCAAATCTCGAATGGAGAGTTTATGTTTTGGTTGTGTGAAAATATTTCACACTGCATATGTGCTGGGCTTAATGGCCGTGTTCTTGATGCCATCAAAGAACGTAAGGGCTGGACCTGCATTAAGTGTAGATCGACGGAAACGGAGATTTTCACGTTCATGAATCAGACCAGAGAAAGTTGTACTAATCTTAAGCGTGATTTCAGGGCTATGTTTGAATACCTCTCCCAAACGTAAGAAGAGGTATTTACCGAAGGCAAAGCTTACATTAACAATTTCTTTGCCTAATGAGCCGGTAACACCAACTTTACCAATAGTTTTGGAGAGCAAGTCTAGGGAGCTTGTTATATTCCATCTATCACTAACGGCCACTCTCTGTGATCGGTCTTCCAGCTGCTGCTCAGTATCCCTCAGGGATGGGAACGACCACCAATAGAAAGAAGAATGAATATTAATACTTTATGTATGTTTTAGAATATTTCCCGTACTAGAAATGGTATCACAGCGGGCTACTAATCAAACGTACTCGCAAAAAAAAAAAAAAAGAAGTGAAAAGGGTGAGACCACTGTTGTTGGGTGTCTCAAACTCCCTCATATCTAAGAGCGACCCTTGTGTATATATCTAACCCATGCTACCTTACCTTGTGTGTATATCCATCGGACCCAGATGTCCCACCCTTCCAAACAAAACTTTACACTGATTTCATATTACGGTTACTTTATTGTAAATAGACTTATCCTGACATCATAATCTATACAATTATAAATTGGATAAAACTAAATCCTTAACATTTTTACGAAAACATTTACGATACTGTTATTACGTACATAGTGCCGTGTATTGGAACCAATGTTCGCTAAAATTATTTATTACGGCAATCGGAATGATGGTGATAGGGGAGAAGAGAAATTTAATGTTGTCTTATTATTTTGTTACGAATTGGATTCTTATGATGGTGGAAAATTTGTAATCTAATCGATAACCCAATCTACCTATCTTACTAGAGCGCTCTATCAAAAAAAAAAACAGGCGGATCTAAGTTTTATATTCGAATTGATTATGTACTCGGCGAGTACATACTTATATTATACTATTTACGAAAAACTTGCGATTGTCTCCCTTCTATCCTTTCACCTAATCCTCATGTTTCTTACTTTTATATTGAATAAACATATTCATCGAACTCTGATATGATACTGTATTTATTTGATAATATCTTTGACTTAAATACTATTTCTTACACTATCTTACTCTACGTTGGTCTTTATCAGCAGCAATGTGTGTTTGGATAAATAGATAAGTGGACTGTATGTGTGATGTGCTATGTTTAAAATGTATGCACAGCATTGCCTTTGATAAGACCTCCTGTGTGAAAGAACGTTTCACAGTACACGATAAGTTGTCGATTCTTGCGTTAAGTGTGTATATGAAATATGAGATAATATGCGACCGTGGGAACTTGTTATCTGCATTTCTGATGAGCTGGTCTTCTGTTGGTATGCTCCAAATATAGATATGCGATAACGCACCGCACAAGCAACGGGAACAATATGTTTAAACAATTTCCTTTCAATGAACAACATATTATGGGGTGTTCTCATTCGGTATTACAAATTACCTGCATACAACTTAAATAAAATAAACTTAAATTTACATTCGGCAAATGTGGCGAGAAAACAAAGTTAGTCAAATTGTGATCAAACAAGTATCGACTATAATGCCTTATGGGCTGTTCAATAACAAAAATTTATGAAATAGATTAGTAATTATACCTTGGGCTGTTCAATAAAGATTTTATGAAACAGATTGATAATTTTGCCTTTTGGGCTGTTCAATAACGATTTTATGAAATAGATTAATACTTGTGCTTTATGGACACTTCATAGCTGCAATTTTAGAATTAAAAAGTCATCATCGTCATGGCGGTACGTCCTAGAATTACCGTTGTTCGGTCACGTTGTGGTTATTGCTCAACACAACAATGAAAAAATATGCAGCGGACAGCGAAGGAGGCCGCGCCGCTCTATCGTCGGCTATTGACTGCCGGATAGCCCTCTTGGCGGCCAGAATAAACAACAAAAATTGAGTAATAAAAAAAACCTCTAACCGCAGGTTGCCATGCGGTTTTCCTAGCCTTGCTTTCGGAGGTCGCCTGTAGGGCTCCGATGAATGCTGCCGCTCTCCAGTCCCTCGCCGCACCGACGCCCGAACTGGAGTTTCGGCTTCAAAATTCCAGTATGCCTCGCTTTCGTAGCCCGTACAAGTTACTGCCGGTAGGATTCTCTAGTGCCTTGCTTCGTCTTGTCGTACCACGTGTGTTAAAAAAAAGCAAACTTAGGCTCAGCTTCTTTCTCGCAAATAAATCGCTCAGAGCGCTTCAAACACTCCCACGCACTTTCTTTGTTTAAAATTCTTCCTTTTCGGCTCTTGATGGCTTTTATTATTGCCGTTAGGAAAAGTTTCTATTTTTGCTGCGTCTGGCCCACACTATCGATTTTTACCGAATGACTCGTTACTTGTAATCGATTCCTCTTCATTTTTTCGCGGCCATTTTTCAAATTACCCAGGAACCCCTCCGAAACCAGTAACCACTCTCACCGACTACTGATACCGATACCAGGAATTCCAAAAAAATACCTTCCGTACGCAACAAGCTAACAGCTGATTTTATGTCAGTTGTAGAACTTTCAAAGGAACTTCGAAATATGTCTGAGGACATAAAAAATATTACGTCAATTCAACAAGTTTGACGAATTTTAGTCCATCTGTCCTGCCACATGTTGTTTCAATGGATGTTGAAATGGCTGCAGTTCACGCCAATCCTGCTTCTGTTGTACCTAGTTCAATTGCTCTGAGCGATTTCGCGTATAGCTAACGGTTACGGAATAGATATCATATTATAGTTATGAGCGATTTCAATTTGCCCAATATAAAATGGGATATGACTGATGATTCTTCCAAGTTAATACCAACTGCCAACAATGATTTTCTAGATAGTCTTCTTGATTTGTCTTTGCAACAGTATAACAACATTCGCAATATTTCAGGTCGGTTTATGGATCTGGTATTTATTGATATTATTTTAATATATCCGTTAACAGAATACCTTTCCTAATATTACCAGAAGATAATTGTCATCCTACTTTGCAACTTTTTTTTACCTCGATAAAGTTCCTCGTCTGGGCAATGTTTAATATCTTTAACGTGTTAGTTGTTTTAAGAAAATTGACAACGCTAAATTATATCAGCTGTTATTCAGTTCTGATTGGACAATTCTCGAGGCTTGCACTGATGTTGAATATTTTCTATTCAACCGTTTTTAATTACTTTGACAGATGTATTTCTTACATAACTGTGTCGAATTCAATCAATAGGCTACCTTGGTTCCCTCGTAGTCTCAGTCGTTTAAAAAATATTAAATCTCGCCTTTTCAAAAAAATACAAACAAACTGGTTCCACTCTTGATTACAGTAAATTTTCTATTGCACTAACTTTAACTCATTAAATAAACAGTGATACTCTGCTTATTTAGTAAGAGTTAAAAATAATGTGCTAAATAATCCTAAGAGCTTTTTTAGCGTTTTGAATTTTAAGCGTAAAAATACAGCATATCCCGCAAACTTTCGTCTTGATAGTTATTTTCACTCTCGGCACCTTCTCTTTGCTCACATCAGCAATAGTAGCGTCAGCATCGCTCGTTTTGGTCGAATCGTCACCAACATCAACCTTCTTAGCTGGTTTCTTGCGAAGCTTCTGTGGTGGACGCAAATCAAGTATTTTGTCATCCTCGGCAGATAGCAAATGGGCTCAATTGGCTTTAGCTGCTCGGAAGTATAGGATTCCTTATTTGATGCAGCAGTTGTGGTCTTCTTCGGGACAATTGGAAGCGAAATTTTTAAATTTCGTTCGGTGGTGCAAGTAGTATGAGATGGACTTGAGGCGTTTCACAAACCACCACCAGTTCAGCCATCACATCTTACTCTTATTAGTATGATGGTATGCTGCATTACATACTCTGACTTGCATTAATTTATTTGCAAATTTACTCACTTTGGTAAAGTGAGGACTTCCCGGGGGAATATTGACTATTTTTTGGAATAAATAGTCGCAGTTTGCGTAGGTTGGCTGCTGAAACTGCAGCGTTTGCTTCTCAATTGCCGACTGTCCGCCAGATCCAGCACGTGTCATTTTCAACAGATTTTTGTCGATAATCTCAAAATTCAAAGAGACACATTTTTCTGTTGGTGAAGTGGTGTTGTTATTAGGCCCTGTACCGAAGGTACAAGAGCCTATTGGTTTTGTGCAAATGTATGTAACAGGAAGAACTAATTGTCGGAGACCCCCAAAGTTACTCCCATTATGGTCAGGAGTGATAGGGGAGTCGATATAGCCATGTCCGTCTGTCCGTCCGTCCGTCCGTCTGTATGAACGAAAGGATCTCAGAAACGGTAGTAGATAGAGTCTTCGTGTTTTTTGCATTCGACTAGGACTGCTCCGGAATTTCACAAGTTTATTTTAAAATGTTGCTTATTGGACATATTTTTCTTCAGGGAATGCAATTTTCCTGAAAGAAATTTTTTTTGATGCTTTTATCAATGAGTATCTCAAGGCCAGCGACTTCAGCTTTGAGAATATCTATCTCATCGGATGCATATTTATTGTAGTTGACCTCTAATTTTATTAGGCTGTCCTCCAATGAAGACCAATAGCTTTTTAACATAGCTTTATTACTTAAGAGGTCATTTACATTTGGCTTTTTTAAGCTGTCTTTGTTTAGGCACATTTGTTGCCTTTCACGATCAGCTCTTTTTTCCATAAGATCCACCATATTCTTTATTGGGCTGGAAGTCCGTTGTGATTTAATTTCCATCTGGCTATCATGTACTTCTGATGCCTTGATGGGTTTGCTTATTTTCACTTCGTCATCAGGTGCTTTTGATGACTTCGGAAGGCTCCTTGCAACTACCTTGTCTACTTGTTGATCATCAGGTACTTTAAATGACATCGTAGACTCTCTGTAGTTTTTAACTCAATAGACTTAAAAATATATCACTTGATATTTTTTGTTTCTGTCAAATCGAGATCCGGCTCGAAGGACCATTAAATGTATGAACTCTTGAAGATACAAGAAACATTTATTTTGAACACGCGCAATGAAAGTCACGTACTATATGAGTGTTGATTAACTACTGAGCCGCTCTAGCGAGCGGCTCCCTTTTTATTCATAAAACTTATTCTATTCTTAAACTATTAAATTTCTATCGCTGAGTTTGTAGGACTCAGCGTACTCTGAACTATTTACAATGTAAAAAGACGCCTAGCGTAGAAACTATTAAACCAAATCGGACAAAAAGCTATTACAACCGATGTCGATCATAAATTAAGTCGCTGCACTTGTCAAGTGTTACATAACAACGCTTAGATGAAGCTATTAAAAAGACAACGATTATAAATACACACGCTGCACTTATCAAGTGCAGCTCTAATGCGTATGACAACTGCACTGTGTGCGCGTTGTTCTAATCGGACGTCTTTGAGAATTTTGACTCAAATCACATGTTTAGGCTTCATGCCTGAACAGTTATGAAGCATCCTCTGATTCTCAGATATCGGATTCGTTTGCTTCTTTCTTTCAATCTACCTATACTAATTCTTCTCCTAAATGTACAGCATCTTATCCCTATGTATTTGGAGGTCGGGGAATTTCTCGCCATTTTCTTTCATAGTATTGACTCGGTTGTTTCAAAATGGAGAAAATCCAACTCTTCTACTTGATGAGACAAAATATCGGCTACTACATTTTCGCTTCCCTTTCGGTGTTTAATCTCAAAATCGTATGTTTGCAGCGTCAGCGACCATCTAGCTAACCTACGGCTCAAATCGATCTTTGAGCTGTATTACACAACCCGAAGGGCATATCCCTTAACTGGTATAAAGGATGTCTCGAAATAGTGAAAGCCGTGTATTTCCTGCTTTGTGGGTCAGGCTGAATCTGCCAAAAGGAGTGTTTCAAGCGTCAAGACATAACCTGTTTTTACCAGGTTTTCTTACCAACGTCACTCGATTGTTCCACGGGCTTTCGCTTTATTCTATTACTCCCGAAGAAAACATCGTATGCACTTCTTCGTACAGCAAATTTTGAATTGCCGGCGATACCGGATAAATTTCCTCTATCAATGTCGTGTGTTTCTATAGAAGTTTTGCCCAAACCATTTTTATCAAAACTAATGAAGCTTCTTTTCATCGTTTCTAGCGCCATCTGCTGTTCTTCCGTTAATAAATGCGGCTTCACACATTCACTTTCTGGTTGTAACTTCACCGGGATCTCTTCAATAGATCTAATGCTGCTTCCGACTATTTCATGTTCTAGTTTGAAAAGACGCCAGAAGTCAACCCCCAGATACAGTTTGTGTGCCAGAGTTGGGCATAGATACAAAGTCATATCGTGGCATTGGTCTTTATAGTTTGTAGTATAATTTAAATAATAGTGTAAATTAGTGAACTGATGCAACAGGAGTCGCAGTCGCGTGACTTGATAGCAGCAGCAGCAGTCGTAATGACATCGCAAAAACAGCATTGGCAAACATAGGTATGGCGGCAGCGTTGACGTCGCAGCAAGCAGCGGTAGCAGACATTAATTAACACGATGTAGCAGATTTAGACAAAGTCGAAAAATTACTGCAGCAACTATTACGTATATTAAAACTGCAGCAAGAAATCAAGCAGTTGGAGGCAAATACTACGGCAGCAAGTGCATTTGAAATGCAACTAGCGGTCTTCGAGAGTGTGATGAAAATTTACTCGGGCGATGATGAGCTGAGTATTGACAAGTGGATGGCAGATTTCGAAAGGTCAGCAACAACTTTTAAATGCGACAAAAAAACCAAATTTTTATTAAGAGGAAGCGCACAGGCTTGGTTGCGTTTAACCGAGGCACACACTTGGACAGATTTGAAGAACGATCTGATACGCGAGTTTGATCGATCAAAAATAATATGGAAAAAGCTGCTTCATTACGTATAAGATATGCAAGAAATAGCACGCAAGGCGCCAATAACAGAAAAGGAACTGGTCGAGTATATTATTGACGGTATTGGAGATGACCCAATGGTGACATTAAGTTTTAAAGATGTCTCGAGTATGCAGCAGCTAAAAGGAAACATAGAATGGTATGAAAAGGTATTGAAGAAATCTGAGGACCAACAGAAGACTCTAGCGGCTGGCGGTATGATGGAAGTACGATGCTTCAACTGTTCGAACATGGGACATTTTGCTAAAGAATGTTCCAAACCACTACGCCCAAGGGATTCATGATTTAAGTGCGGACAAGTGGGACATCGGTATAAGGAGTGCCCAATGAAGGCAACTATGCAGTGCGACTATGAAGGACAGTCAGACTGGAAGCCGATGGATTTTATTAAGAGGGTGAGTGTTGCTTCCAAAATTGATAGATATAACCCACAATTAGTTGATGCAATCTTTGATACCGGCAGCCCATGTAGTTTAATAAGAGAATCATGTGTACCAAGGGGAGCTGAATTACGTGCGTACAGAGGACGACTGATAGGGATTGGAAACAGATATATTAATGTTCTAGGAAGTATTCGGTTTGACAATAAATTAGACAGTAAGAAAAAAGAAATGAATATCTTAGTATTAGAATATAACTTGTTACCCTGCAAATTGTTTTTGGATATCATATATATCATAGGCATGAAGTCAAAAATTAATGAAGTTGTAATAAAATCTGAATCAAAAACTGAAGAAACTAATGGAAAATCGAAAAACTGAAGTTGATTTCAATCAAAGAACACAACAATGAAAGAGAAAAAGAAGTGCAGTTAGAAATAAGAAAAGAAGAACTGAAGTTAGAAACAGAAAGAAAAACTGAAGACTATATAAGTAAAGGAGAACACATTCTGGCTATTAATAATATTGAAATTGAAGAAAAAGTTATTGATGCAGACTCGAAGTTGACCAGAGAATTGGCAATGAAATTTAGAGAAATTGTGAAAGTTACACACAAGGAGCAAACAATTGAAGATATAAACTATCGTAAGCGAATTGCTAGAGAAAAAGATAATCCGGTATAGTGAATCACCCTATGCGTCACCCATTGTCCTAACGAAGAAAAAGTCAGGAGAAACTAGGATGTGTATTGACTACAGGGGATTGAACAAGTTAATTATAAAGGATAATTACCCTTTACCTTTAATAGAAGATTGTCTAGAATATTTAGAGGGTAAGAAAGTGTTCTCAGTGATGGACCTGAAGTCAGGATTCCATCGGATCAAAATGGCAAAAAATCAATTAGGTATACAGCGTTTGTAATACCAAGTGGTAAGTATGAATTTACGAGAATGCCTTTCGGACTGAAGAATGGTCCTGCGGTTTTTCAGAGTTTTATAACTAAAGTCTTAAGAAACCTTGATATTTTGAACAAAAACCGTTGAAGAAAACAAAAATCGTAGAGAAAGTATTAAAACAAATAATGAGATACGGATTAAAAATTAAACACAGGAAGTGTAAGTTTGGGTATAGCGAAGTCGAATATTTAGGGTACAGAATAGACACGGATGGTATCAAACCATCAGACGGACATACAAAGGCAATAGAAAATTTTCTAATGCCAAGAACACAGAAGGAAATGCAAGCATTTGTTGGTTTATGCTCATATTTTAGAAACTTTGTTAAATCATTTTCAGTAATAGCACGTCCGTTATACGAACTTTTAAAGAAGAATGCGAAGTTTAAATTGAATAGCGAGTGTATCGAATCTTTTCAAATACTGAAGAATAAGCTAATATCCAACCCTTTATTGTGCATTTATAAAAATACTAAAGAAACAGAGCTTCATTGCGAAGCTAGTGCAATAGGGTTTGGGGCTATTTTGATGCAAAAACAAGAGGATGGCTATTTCCATCCAGTAGCCTATTTTTCCAAAAGAGCGTCCGATGCGGAAAGTAGATATCATAGCTTTGAATTAGAAATATTAGCTATTATTTACGCCTTAAAACATTTTAAAATTTATTTAGAGGGAATAGCGTTCAAAATTTTAACAGATTGCAAATTATTAGCAATGCCATTGAAAAAGACTGTTAATAGTAGAATTGCCAGGTGGGCACTAGAATTAGAAAACTACGATTATACAATAGTGCATAGAACTGGAAAAAAGATGACACATGTAGATGCATTAAGCAGAAACGAGGTACGTTACGATTTGAACGAAGTAATAGCAATAGTGGAAACTGAAGATATAGATTTTCAATTTCATGCAGTCAAAAGATTCGAATATAATTGCATTAAAAAACAAACTAGAAATGGAAGAAATGAATAGTTATCTGATGGAAAACGGAGTTGTGTTTATAAAAGATAATGATAGACAGAGATTATATGTGCCAAAAGAATTCGAAAGAGAAATTATTAGAACAACACATGAACAATTTGGCCATCAAGGTGTTGATAAGTGCTATCAGAAGTTGAAGGATAACTATTGGTTCCCAGATATGAAAAATAAAATTAATAATTTCAATAAAAATTGTTTAAGATGCATAATGTATTCAGCACCCCAGCACCCCAACGCAAAAAATTTGCATAGTATACCCAAAGTTGCCAAATCGTTTCATACTATTCATCTAGATCATTTGGGTCCATTGCAATCACTTCGGTCTAAAAGAAAGCACATATTAGTCATTTTAGATGCATTCACCAAATTTGTGAAACTTTACTCAGTTTTAAGTACAAGTACAGAGGAAGTTGTAGCAGGTTTGACAAAATATTTTAATAATTATAGCAGGCCAAGTAGATGCATTACAGATAGAGGAACATGTTTCACATCAAAGGAGTTCAAGAGTTTTATGATTGACCGAAATATAGATCATATAAAGGTTACAGTGCATTCCCCGCAAGCAAATGGTCAAGTAGAAAGGATAAATAGAAGTTTGAAAGGTATGTTAGCAAAATTAAGTGATTCAATTGATCATGGCGATTAGGTTCAGCAGTTAGCGAAAATCGAATTTGCAATTAACAACTCAGTATATAGATCAATACGTATAACCCCAAGTCAGACATTGTTTGGAGAAAATCAAAGAGTAATTATAGTTGACAAACTTTCGGAGTTTTTAGACGAGTACAGTTTCAGCCCGGGGGGAAGGGGTTTGGAAAAAAAACGAGTAAAAGCGGAAGAAAATATAGAAAAATGCAACAATACAATGAAATCCAGCAGAACAAAAACAAACTTAAAGTAAATGAGTTCGATGAGGGAGACTTTATAGTAATAAAAAATGTTGATACGACGATTGGAGTGAACAAGAAGCTAGTTCCTAAATTTAAGGGACCTTATTTAATTCATTAAAAGCTCCCGCATGATCGATAAGTAATAAAAGACATTGAGAATGGGCGAATAACACAAATTCCGTATAATGGTATCATAGAAGCATGCAACATTAAACAGTGGAAGTTTAAAGACTATGAAGTATTGGAAGAAAGCAACCCTTAGGGTAGAGTTAAGAAAATTTGTGATCGAGGTCGATCATGTTTATCAGATTGGCCTAACTGTAGTATAATTTAAATAATAGTGTAAATTAGTATAAGTAATAGTTATGTAGGTATTATTAGGAGGTAAGGTGTAAATTAGTGTATTAGGTTAAATTTAGTATTTAATAAGAAAGGATTATAAAATAAATAAAAAAGGAGTCACTTGAGAAGAGACTGCCGCCATATGCAAACCTAATTAGTGAATGTGAATTAAATACAACAAAAAGAATTAATGGAAGATACTACAAGTTAATTGATAACTGGACTTTACCTACGATTATGTGCGGAAATCCGCCTGCCGTTTTCAAACGTGTGTTAATGGGTGTGGCATGAATATCCCATTTTGTCAACCATTCCATACAATCTTGGCCTAAAACGCTAATGGAGGCACCCTCCAAGCAATCCTTTTAGGTTCGATCCGGCGATTACCACCTCCGCATATAGTCTATTTTCTTTCTTTACTAAAGACTCTAAAGAGTGTGTAATTTGTTTTTGCGATTCTCTGCGCTTGTAATATCTTAAACGTGCCTGCATCTGATTTTTAGTATCGACTGATTTCCTACCGACTTGTCCAAAAGGTTTATTCTAGCTTTATTATTATCCTTTGTACTTCGTTCAGGAGAACTACTCTGTCCAAATTATTTATACTATTTAAGATTCTAAGAACGTATTCACTATTTGCTGAGTTACCTAAATCTATTTTATCTACGGGGTTTATTTTTTTCGATTTCAACTTCAGTGGACACCTCCCCTTCTCGTAACTCACTTATTCGTTACAGGTTGCGCGGTTCGTTGCCAAGTACGCCTTTGTGAGGACGGAAAATTTCTTTTCGCGTCATGACACTCTGTGAGGTACACCACTCTACCATTACTTTCCCTCACGTATGTCTTCAGTATTTTGATTAATTCAAAATCTGCTATCAGGTGGTTCAACTTGGACCTAAGCATCAACATGCTGTGCATAAATAAATCGATACTTTCTTCCTGTCTGGACGTGCCTATCTCGGCTTTTAATGTTCTCAACCGGAGGTATATTAAAATTTATTAAATTCGTTGGTGCTCTGCTCCTATTCCTCCTATCCGGATTGCTAAGTCTCTATGATGCTCCAGCCGCGGCGGCATCCTGCATTAGGTTTTCTCTACCAACTGCACTAGAACTCGAAGAAGGTACTGAAACATTGTTTCCTCTAACATGTAGAACGACTCTTCAGCTATGTTTCCAAACTTTGCAGGATAGGACTCGTGTGCCTATACCAATGCAAGGTTCACCGCGGACTTAATTTCTTAAGAAATCTGATTCTCCATTTCGAAATTAAAACTTTGTGGTGGTAACTCATTTTCCAACTCTTCTATTAGAGCCGTGCATTACTGTAGTAACTACTATATCCATTTTCCATTCTTGCCTCGAGTACTACAAAGAAATATTAATTAAAAAACAAACAAAAAAAAACCCGACGGACAAAAAGCCATTTCAAAATACTGATTTTTGTATTGCAGCGCTTTGATCTCGGTCTTTGGAGTACAACTATTTATCTTACAGGCTGTATCCCAAAACTTTAGATTAATTCGTAATCTCTCCTCTATTGTATTTAAATGAGCGACGTTCAGTCACATAAAATATTCTCATTTAAAAAAAAAAAAATTCCATGATTTATTAGACAAATTATCCGCGTTTAGTCTTGGAGTTCCAAACCTTACCGTGACATACATTTCGAATATGATTATATTGCCCAAATCATCAAGTATATTGCGCGTGTCTTTGCTAACAATGCATATTAGTACGTGCTCCTCTATGGCATCTATTGGTTTCAGCAGACAGGGTTTTCTCTATTCCTAGGAAAATATGTGTTCAAATGGTGTTAATTAATTGCACCATTTAAAAAAAATATCTTCGAGCTGCAATATTCTTATAAGGATACCATTTGCAGAAATGTTCCCTTGATTGGTATGGGTTTTTTATTGATTGGGCGCCATTTGTTAAAATAGTGCCCTTTCTTTTTTAATTGCTGTTATCGGTCTTCCCGCTAAGGCTCAACGTCACCCAAGAATGGAATCGACCCACCGATACCAGGACAGACAGGAGTAACAAAATACAATTCTAATGAGTAAGAATACGCATCCCTCTTGAAAGGGCTGTTTTTTCTACAAATTGTTACTGTACTCATAGCGAAGAAAAAAATTTAAATGAATATACTGGAGATGTTTGCTGGCACTGACCTCAAGTGACCGCACTGACCTCAAGTCACTACCCATAGTCTCATCATCTAAATCCGAATGCAACCTCTTTTATACTTCTTTTAACGCATTTGGTTTTTCTCTGGCTTACCTCTCGTATCCATCAAAATTAATCAGCCCACTCGCCATCTTTTCATGACAACACAACTTTTAATATAATTTGTTTTAACCCAACCCTGAATATTATTTAAGAAGAAACAACTTAAACAAACTTATCTTAACTTATAAATTAAATTTGACACATATAGAACTAAGTCCGAGATGCAGATATGGTGTCAAGAATTGAGAGTAATTGTACCATATTTCAATCGGTGTAGGAAACATTGTCTTTTGTCAAAACGGTCTTTTTATTTTTTCTTTTTGAAGCTAAGTATTTTTGTAGCCATGTCCGTCTGGCCGTCCATATGAACGAAAGGATCTCGGAAACGGTAATAGATAGAGACTTCGTGCTTATTTTAAATTTTGCCCCTCCCCCTCTTCCCTATAAAATCACCCCCAAGGCTAAAAATTTCTTAGGCACAAAAAAAATTTTATTTGAAAGACCCCCCTTTTCTCATCATACATAAAAATGTGTTTGTTAGATGACCTGAACTGGTACAGGGCCTCTTACAGCCGGTTGCGCCCGACTTTAATTTTCTTACTTGTTAGGCCCTGTACCGAAGGTACAAGAGCCTATTGGTTTTGTGCAAATGTATGTAACAGGTAGAAATAATAATCGGAGACCCCCCAAAGTTACCCCCATTATGGTCAGGAGCGATAGAGGAGTCGATATAGACATGTCCGTCTGTCCGTCTGGCCGTCCGTATGAACGAAAGGATCTCGGAAACGGTAATAGATAGAGACTTCGTGTTTTTTGCATTCGACTAGGACTGCTCCGGAATTTCACAAGTTTATTTTAAAAAGTTGCCCCTCCCCCCCTTCCCCATAAAATCACCCCCAAGGCTAAAAATTTCTTCGGCACAAAAAAAAGTAAGTATGCCAGTATAGAGATATCGTCCTTCTTAGCCAAAATCCAAAAAGTTAATCAAAATCGGATAATAAATGACGATTTTATAAGCATTTGAATTTGAGCGACCCCCCTTTTCGTTTCATACATAAAAAAATGTTTTAAAAGGCACTTAGTCGTGCAGTGAGAAGTGGTCATGTGTTTGGTCATAAGCTAGGGGAACATTTAATGTGTTTGTTAGGCGACCTGCACTGGTACAGGGCCTCTTACAGTCGGTTACGCCCGACTGTGATTTTCTTACTTGTTTTTTATTGAACCGATAACAACTAAACTATAACTATAAAATATATCACAAAACTTCACAGTCTCCTAAGAGAGAGATCAAATGTGAATTAATACTGCACTATGGACTCTGAATGAGCCCTACATTCCTGCGGCTCAGTCGTCTGATTGGACGGTGACCCGGAAGAACCCGAGCCAGCCTGTTAACATGGCTAGTCAATCGGTCTTTATTCCTACTGACGTATCTTGAGAATTCACTCTCTACCGTCTCAAACTGCAGATCTCTGTGCAGGCTGCAGATGCGTACAAACCACAGGCATCCCGCAGTGCCTTATTTTGCAAAACCTGGATTCGCTTTCGGTGGCTTTTTGCAGCAATATATGCCGTACTTCCATATGGAAGCCTACTTCGCCTGTTCAGCATCTAATACATCTGAGCTTGCCTCACTCGACATCGGATAACAAGGTTCCTGATGTGCCTGGCAAAGGTCAGTCTTTTGTCTAATGTTATACCCAGATACCTTAGTTCATTTGCGTGGGTAAGCAAGATAATGCTCAGACGAAGTGCGGGTGGTGTTCTCCTTCTAAGCGTGAAGCAAACATTTATGCATTTGGTCGAGTTAAGCTTAATGTTCCACTGCTTAGCCCACGTTTCCACAGCATCGGCGTAAGCCTGCACATAATCCGCTGCGTCATGCTCACAAGCGGAGTTATAAAGCATAACCACGTCGTCAGCATAGGATACCAGCAGCACCTTTTCTGGTGCTAGATCAACTGGCATCGGGAGATCGACTGTAAAAAGCGAATACAGCAAGGGCCCTGTTTTTAGGTCTAAACTTTGGGTTTAAACTTATATGGACAATATTGATAAATTAATATGTT
>JAWNNP010002266.1:0-138586 GCA_035044805.1 Leucophenga maculata
ATGGTCCTATCTTCTTTGCTCGCATCGATTTAAAAACACGTCTATGACTTGAGCCATGACAGTTAACGCAATATTTGTAGTAAATTAATTTTTAGAAATACTCTCTAAGCTTGCCAATCTGTTTTCGGGATAGTTTTGAAAGGAATAAGATTATCAAGTTGCAGAGGATAGTGATCAGAAGACAATTCGAACCTAGATTTAATAGCGAAACTTTCCAAATTTATGTTTTTTGATAACACAAAAGTCGATAAAATCTGCCAGTCAGAGGGATCACCAGTTGAAAAGTGTGTGGACATGTATTAATTGTAACAGAATTTCACCATTTTTGTTTGTCAGCCAAGAACCACATGATGTGTGCTTAGCTTTAAAGTCGCCTGCAACTATAAATCTTGGTTCCACAGTTTTAAAAAAGTTGCTATATTGAGTCTTAGTAATTTTGTGTCTAGTAGGACTTGACTATGGATGCATATTTCTAAGAACCACTTTAAAATTTCTATCTTCCTTTGCTTTTTTGGCATAGTACGTTAAAAATACTTCTATAAGAAGTTGGATCTGTGACCTGAACTCTAACTTCATTGTTGGCTTGGGTTAGTTCGAAGTTTTGCTGAACCACTTCAGTCAGAGCTAAACTTAACGTTTTAATAAGACCGACATCTTTTTAAGTTAATGCGATTTTTGGAGCCTGTTTGTAGATCTTATTTTATTAATATTGGAAGAATATTGGCTTCGTAAAGCAGGTTGCTTATGGGAGTAGCCTCCAAAGGCTAGGCGAATGTCTGTCCTAAATGGAGTTTTTAGTTTATTTAGAGTGTTTTTAGGTGTGTTTCTATATAGGAACAAAGCTATGAGAAATCGCATTACGTATATAGGTGACCCTTGGGGGATGTCGTTGGTAGTGAGTTTGATGAATGCGGACCGACGCGGACAATGATTTTGCTTTATTTTAGAGCCATTCATTCCTGGAGTTTGCTCCATTAAGCTATACACATCCACTCGATCAAAGGCTCTGTAGAAATCAAGAGAGAGATCAGACTTGAGTTGAGTCGAAGTGAGTTGAGTTGAAATGCAAAATTGTTTGACATATATATATGGGTAGATAGAGAAATAAAGCGTGACAACGAGATACTTATTCGTACACGTAGAGTAGGAGTAGTAGTAGTATGACAATCTGTGCTACTGCATAATTGGTTTGTTTGGCTGCAAAAGCGCACAAATGCTTGACACGTGACGAGGCTCTCATGTTGGCATTTTCAAATTGATGCCATGCAACATTTGTAACTGTAAGTTGTAACTTTATATGTTTCCATCAATGTTTAAAGACGCTTACTCAGTTGCTCGTTGTTTATTTGTCGGTTTGTTTGTTGGTTGAATGTGCACTGTGCGTCCGTCTGTCTGTCTCTCAGTCTGTCTGTATGTCTTTGTTTACCTATTTGAAACTAGATACATATAGACATAACATATACAAATACACTGATGGAGTGACATATAGCATAGCAGGCAGTCTAGCAAATGTGCATGCCAACGACACATGTCGGACAAATCAGTCAACATTATTATATGACATTTAGATAGAAAAACACATGCTAACAGCAACATTTTTGTATCTCAATATAGGACATGCGTTGCTCTCGTTAAATATTATATTTTGTGCTACCTAATTCTTAGACGTGTCCTGTGTCACTTTACATTTTGGCCATTTTTATTCATGAAAATTGTATTCGCTTTGAAACGATTTGATTTGATTGCTGTTGCCTGCTTTTAGGCGTTGCTGTCCACTGATGGATTTATTAGCACAAAAAAAAAAAGAGAAACAACATTTTTTAGCTAATTAAATGGAAAATCATTTAAGTTGTTAAAAGCGTGTAACTCCGAATGAAGCCTTGGAGGAATGTATGCGAAGATAAATATTTATATTGTGCGCCGCAGTGCTGTTAGTTATCAGCAATCATTGTCCAAATCAACGCACCAACTATTGGCCCTACTATGACAAAAGCTATATCTAGAGCGAAAGTTTCAAAGAGTTGTATCAGTCTTCAGCGAAGCTACATCGACAGAAAATATTCTCAATTATCTAAGCTCATCAATCGTTGTATCTAACGTCTTCAGAACTACGATCGGCACAAGATGCTATTATTCAACTGGCACAACGCACTGATTTTTCAAAGGAACTAGCAGCTATTCAACAAGGACATCAGCAGCTATTCATCAATTGTTGACAACTTTGTGTTGCTTTGTGTTGGTGGACGTATTAAACACCATTCCATTCTTCTGCCGAAAGATTTACATACTTCACATCTAATCGTAAGATACCTTCACGAGAAGCATCTGCATACTGGTGTCGAAGTCCCTTTTGTATGCAATTTAATTCGAAAGTTCCTTTTTCGCAGCAAGAACTGCTTTATGCAACGACAGGCTGCTTCAACTCAAATCATGAGCAATCAACCTTCTCCCAGAGTTATGGCAAACAGGCAATTTCTTCATTGCGGATTGGACTATGTTGGTCGTGTTGCTATCAAAGAATCTAAGGGGAGAAATCCAAGCAATATTTGCAGTCTTCGATTCAATCTTCAATGAAATGCAACGCATGGCTATTCAATAAGCTAAAGATGAACTTATCGCACACTCGCTCGCTTTTGATGGCATTTTATTCCCTCTTCTTCACCACACTTTGGTGGTATTTTGGAAGCAGATGTGAAGCCATGATTGAGCCATGATTGAGTCAGACGAAACGGCGTTGGAATTCTTTGAGGGGAAGATTCGTCATTTGAATGGATAAATGAGTTTCAGCACGCATGGATTACATGGGAGGCGGAAATTTAATTGGAGGTCGCCGAAATAGAGGACGACTAGGCACGCGTTGGAATGACCAGGTATAGGAAGATCTCAGCATACTTGTCACTCAAAACAACTGGTGCCCGCGCTCACAATATTACAACAGCTAGTGCACCTTCCTAAATGAGTTTGTTTAGGAATAAATGGACTCTAATTGAACTATGATCTTCTATGTACGCATGAACACAGTGGACACCACAAAAGGCTGTTACCGATGAAAACATCAAAAAAAGTTCACAAAATAATTTTGAGTAACCGTAAAGTAAAGCTGATCGAGATAGCTAAGACCTTAAAGATATCAAAGAAATATGTTCCATCACTTCACACCGGAGTCCAATCGATAGTCAGCCGAATGGACTGCGAGTGCTGAACCGACTCCAAAGCGTGGAAAGACGCAGAAGTCGTACAGATAAATAAAATTGCGGACTTATGCTTTTCTACTTAAAGTTGCAATTTTTGGTTTAGACTTAATTTTGTTTTTAAAATGTGAAATCGATAAAATCAAGGAAGTGATCGTCGAGATAGACCGCCATTGTAGCAGCCGTACCATCGGCCGGTAGCTGAATATCAGTCATATGACCGTTCAAAGCCATTTGAAGAAGCTTGGGTACACAAAACCTCATAAACCGAATTTCCATCTGTGAATCGCTGCTGAATCGCAACAAAATCGACCCATTTCTGAAGCGAATGGTGACTGACAATGAAAAGTTGGTCATTTACGACAACGTGAAGCGCAAACGGTCCCGGCTAAAACGGTTGCGAAGCCTGGAATGACATTCAGTCAGGAAGGTTTTGCTGTGTGTTTGGTTTGATTGTCACGGAATCATACACTATGAGCTGCTCCCCTATTGCCAAACGCTCAATTCGGTCCTCTACTGTTAACAACTGGACTGCTTGAAGGCAGCAATCGCCCAGAAGCAGCAATCTTTGGTCAATAGGAGTGGAATTTTGTTCCATCAGGACAATTTCGATTGTGACGTCCCAGAAGCTCCGGGAGTTCGGTTGGAAGATCCTTATGCATCCACCTTATAAACCGCATCTGGCACAATCGGACAACCATCTCTTCCTGTCAATTGTATTGTACTAATTGTTATTTGACTTATACAATATAAATTTATAAATCTATGAGGAAGATCCAGTACGTGAAATCTTTTCAGATGCCTAACATCTCGACTATTATCTTGGAGGCTAAGGGCTACAGTATTAACATGGTTGTGAAGTCTGCTTATGTAATTTTGAAAATGTCTTTTCATTTCGTCTCTTACAAAAGGTATCGTTAGGTCCTTAAGAATATCAAAATTGCTTATGACAATGACATAGACTTCTATCTTTGCAAGATTTCAATGTTTGAGTTACTAGCAGTTCCCCAGGTTTTAGAACTTTGCTTTCCAAAGTAAGTTGAGAACGAGGACCTAGTAGAAAGTACATATTCCAATTTTTTGCTTTGTGCTGCTGTTGCTTTGATTTAATGTGAGCCTTGCTAGTCATTCTACGATCCAAGTGTGATCACAGATATTTTACTGCCTCCTGAACTGGTATAGTAGCGCCATTTTAAGTTACGGGTGGACAGTTTCCTTTCCTTAAAGAAAATGTTATCCGTTTAAGACCTCCACTTTATTAATCATTTTTCGACCATGCAAAGTTCCTCTTGCAAGTGACCTGATGCGACGACTGGATCCTTGCTCGTAGGAATGATGGCCGTATCATCAGCATAAGTTGCTACCTCAACATTATTGCTGACAGCTAAGTCAGAATAATAATGTGTATAGAAGTGGACCCAACACGCTTCCCTGGGGAACGCCACATTAATTGTATATAGTCTAGATAGGCTATTTTGCTCTTGAACATAGAATGTACGGTTGCTTAGATAAGACTTCAACAATAAAATTTGTGGAGCAAGTAGGCACTTCTTAATTTTATATAATAGTCCTAACTGCCAGAATATGTTTAACATCTCAGACGCCTGCGCAGTACCTTATGTTCAAATGAGTTTGAAATGGTTCCCGCAATACTGCTTAAAAGTTCCGTGCCCTTTTCTGAACCCAAACTGTTGTTCGGGTATGATGTTTAGTTCGTCCAGCACAGGAAACATTCTTCTTAAAAGTATTTTTTCTAATACTTTAGTGCATATCGCCATCCTAATGGAACGGTATGACGACGTGCAGCTTACAGGTTTGTTGGGTTTAGGGAGCATGGCTTGGAAAGTACTCCAGTCTAAGCAGAGCATTGCATATGTAGGTGAGCAATTTTATACATTTTAAAGGCAAGTTTCTAATAATATCCTGGAGATTTTTTCATATTTAAAATTTTTAACTTCCCATAATCTCCTCTTTAAATCCTTGGCGGCCTTGTTAAATCGTCTTTTATCAGTCGGACTACGAGTTATTTGTCATATCTTCCTTAGTCTTCTTTTTTCTTCAATCTGTGCTCTTAACTCAAGAGGAAGAAATGATGGCCTGGTTAAGTTTCCTCGTTGTTCTTGTGTAAAAAGAGATCCAGCAACATGAATTGCATTAGTGAGCCTTTCAACTGCGGCGTCGCCTTCGTCGCCTGCCTTCAGTGATACATCTAGGCTAACATGTTGAGTGCATGATATGACACAATTAACTCACCAACCTATCACATAGGTAAATAGAAAAATTTTATACTGATTGACTTGGAATTCAAGACGTCAGCCTGGAGATCAGGCGGCAGCAACAAGCTTGCTAATAGATGCATGAAACCTGTTTGAAGCAGTTGAAAAGGCTTTTGCGAGTTATCCAGAGAAACTGGTGCACATTCTAATAGCGGACACCCGGGCACGCGTTTGAATGACAAAGTATGAAAGGTTTTTCTTTTGGCATTAACAACTGTCAACAGCAAACATAAGCTCAAAGCAGCTGCTGCATCATCCTAAGAGCGACCATGTCCAACAAATCACAACTTTATGGCCAACTGAGTAATTTGACCCAACCGCTTCGATTTACTCGCAGTCAGTAAGTGCAAACCAAAAGAATGTATTTCATGATTTTTTCGGATGCATGCTGTAACAAAAATGAAACAATACCAAAATAAAAAAAGTATTCAGCTAACTTTTTTAAACTCAAACGATTTATCTGTCAATTTTAAAATTTAGAAGAACAAAACTTAGTAGCTAACGACAAACACTGACCATAATGCGAACCAGAGGTCTTGTAAAAAGCTAAACAGGCTTTATTGAGTAAGTGTTACTGAGTGGGCCGGGTATGACAACTCCAGAACTTTGCCAGTTTCTTCCAATTGCTGCTCACTATTGGCCATTTTCTCCTCGCTTTGGTCTTCCTCTTCACCAGTCTTCGTTTCAATCTTAACAATAGCTTTCGCTCCGCGGCACTCCTCATCATTTTTGGGGCCACACTTTGAGTTAGGATCATCGCTCAGCTTATCAACGTTTGCGTCTACTGCGTACTCCGATGCATCGGGTACTGCAACTCTTTCTCCCAGAATATGTTGATGAGCCTAAATTAAACAAGCAAAATGAAAGGACTTATACAGTTTAATATAACGGTATAACCTAAATCTGCATCAACTCTAACAACCAATTTACTTACCCGTCTGACAAGTCTGCACGGAATCCTAAATAATATTGCAGCATAGACCACAATACACCAAATGATGCCTAACATAAAATTGAACACACTGGGCTGAGGATCAATTGCGCCCACACAATCGTACTTAAAGCCGTCGTACTCAAATGGTGGATATACGAATTTAAGGAATTCGAATTTTGTTCTACCCCATAGTGACTCTGGTATGGCACGTTTTGTGCGAACCACAATTATGTCGAGTCCTTCACACATTTTTAATAAAATTTGGCTGCACAATTTGAAGAAATAATTTATTTATGTTGTGTGTCTCTCAACGAAAAATTGTTAACTTCTGATATTAATGCAGAACAGAAAAAGCAAGGCACGCTTAGAGAAATTTATTTTTCTATTTATTTTGAAAGAAATTCAAATTTTTACTAAGAGAAATGATGGAGGAAGGATTGTTCATAGAAGTGGAGAACTATCGATGGTTGGTTGCTATCGTAGCGCTATCGTTGGTAGCCCTGCACTATCGACAGTTTTAGATAGTTGTTGTATAGTTTGGAAAAAGCTCAGGAAAGATTTTGACAACAAACTAAACAAGCCATCTCTAGATTTTTTTATGCGCTTCACACATCACTAGATTACAATTAGCGCAAGTAGTTATCGCCCCCCTCCGATTTTGACCAAACTTAACATGTTTACTTCTTCTGATCCTCTTAACATGTATACAAAATTTCATCTCTGTACCTTATATGGATGCAAAGATATCACCAGTTTTCTCAAAACGTAGCTAATGTTCTTTTCCATACTCCCATCTATCACTATATCAAAATTCATACCAATTGGTTTAGCCGTAAGAATGGAACATATATCCATACATAGAGCAGTGATCGGCACCCACACAGCCATATTTTTGCATTGCGTTAGTATGCGAATTAACAGAATGAAAACAGCATCAACAACGGCTGAACAGTAACTGATTCATTTTGCTTCGCCTCAACAGCGGCATTACAGCGCCATAACAGCGCCACGACATCGACTTAACAGAAACATATCGTAGAAGCGAAAGTGGTGATAGAGCACATACGGAAGTCTTCTGATATAGTTCAGTGTCATCGTTGTCAGCAATATGGCCACACAGCTCGATATTGTCGCAAAGAGCATATCTGTGTTAAGTGCGGTTTGACCTACAAGTCGGAAAACTGCGTTAGGCCTAGAGATGACCCTGACGCTTGTGCTCACTGCTCGAGCAACCACCCAGCTAACTCCAAAGGATGTTCCCACGTTCAACAATACATCCAGCGTCAAAAAAGTCTACAATAAACAAGCCTAGTTCTGGCACCAAAAAACTTTTAAAAGCGCAGACAAATAATCAACACCCCTTGGCACCCCCACTACAGTGACAAGTAGACTGTCGTACGCAGACGACAGAGAACCAGCAACATCAACGCCATATACAGCAACAGTCTCAAGGAAGCGAACAATCACATTTTAATATTAGCCTCCGCAACAGTCTTCACAGCCCCCGGAGAAGTCGAAATTGGTGCTATTTACTGCCCCCTCAATTTCTCATGGTCTGACAACGACTTCGCCGTCTTAATAGAAAATATGAAACACAATTTTCTAGTGGAAGGGGACTAGAACGCCAAAAATGGGCTATTGGGAGCGAGAAGAAGTAACAGAAGGGGAAACGAGCTGGTTAGCTACATTTGTTTCTCCAGAGCCAACGCTCTAGCTACTGGTGCCCCAACAAGGTAACCTTACCGTATTAACAATGTGCCTGGTTGAATCGACTTCGCATTATACCAAGGCATACCACATGTTAAACTCTGCATTTAGGAACGTCTAGATCTAAACTCAGACCACCTGCTGCTCATCGTTACGCTAGATGTAGCTGCCGTGCTAATCCCTCCAGCTGTTAGACTGATTAATAGAAACACAGACATCGCTGTTTTTCAAAGGAACCTAACAAACTCCATTTAACTCAATATGTAGGTTAGTAAGATCCAGGACGATGCGGCTGAAGCGAGCTAACCACATCATACGCTCTACGTCGCCCCCTTAGTAGCGATTGCACTTTAACCTCAGAACTTCGAGCTCTGTTAAGAGACAATTGCGAAATGTTTTTATGCGAAGGGCAACTGGCTGCTCAAAAGCTTAACGAAGCGCTACAGGAACAACGAGCAAGGTTCTTCGACCACATGCTGGAAAGCATGGACTGCAGCGGTGAAACTTCATTTTCCTTATGGAAGGCTACAAGACGAATTAAACGACAGCCGATTCGGCACGTGCCTATACTCGACGTACACGGAAGATGGTGCCGCTCTGCCAAAGAACAAGCAAACACTTTCGCCGAACACCTAGCCATTCTCATTAGCTACTCCAGAAGAAAAGATTAAAACAGAAAGCTGCTTAGTAACACCGCTACAAATGGATCTTCCCATAAAACCTTTCACTTTGTCTGAAGTGGCGAGAACTATCCAAAGCCTCAACAGGAATAAAGCTTCTGGCCATGATGGCATATGCAACACAAGGTCAAAGCAAACACTCCTATTTATAGTGTTAATTTTTAACGCCATAGTAAGGGTGCAACACTTTCTCCCCAGTGGAAGTTCGCCGTGATCTCTATGATCCACAAGTCTGGCAAGCCGGAAAATGTCCGTAACTCATACCGGCCGAACAGTCTTCTGCCTTTTAAATCGAAGGTTTGGGAAAGACTGTTTGTGGCCCAGCTGGGTGGCTTTGTGGAATGCCGGATCATCAGTTTGGGTTCCGTGCTGGGCATGGCCGTACAAAATGCTTATTGCGTCATTTGCCGATGACACAAGTATTTTCTACGCTTCTAAGTGCGAATATGATGCAACAGACGGACTCCAAGAATACCTGCATTTCTTTGAAGTCTGGGCAAAAAGATGGAACATAAAGCTTAACAGTGAGAAGTGCGAAAATGTATGCTTCACATTAAAACGGCTAATTCCTCCGGCAATATACCTTAATGGCTCTGTGATGCGCCAGGCATCCAAAATGAAAAATTTTGGGATTGCATTTGAACAAAAGATTGACCTTTAGACATCACATAAATGCGGTCATTGGTTTCTCAATGGCCTCTCAATGGCAGAAGTAAACTTCTGCTGTGCAACAAAGGAACCATCTAACAGCAAATCGTTGCTCCAACGTGGAGATAGGGTATCCAATTTTTTTTCAAATGTGTTCTTTTATTTTAATATATTATAAGAAGTATACATGGCATTGCTGCTAGTGCGTCCTATAACTTATATCTCTGGATATGCGCTGGCAACAAGTTTCTTGCCGCGATAATTCCACGTGTAGGTAATAATACCAAACTGGGTATTGCCTAGCTGCACGGGGCAAGAGCCATCGGGACGCAATTGGAAGCAGAGTGTATACAAAGCCAGTTCCAATTCGGGTGAAGTGCCCACGAACATAGATTCAACCGGTTTGTTCAGCCCATTGTGCGTGAATCGTATTTTAAGAACTTTGCCTTTCTGCAAACGAAATGAGTTCAGATATAATCAATCTCTTAGGCGACAATCTGGAACAATGTCATACATACCGTGCCCATATCCAATTGTTTAATATAACCCTTATAATCGAAGCGTCCGGCCTCCTCCTCCTCGTTGACATGTACCCAATTATGGAAACCAATGAGTGAACCATCTTTGACTTCATGCACGAAGACATGCTCGAAGCCGGAACTGCCGATCTTTCCCTGTCCGCGCGAATATGGTGTGAACCACAGCTCTTTGATCATATCACGTTGCGACTTTGGATCGGCAGACACGATACCCTTCTTCTGTAGAAAGGCCATTGTTTGACGCATAACATCAGTGGCCATGACAGCGTCAAGAAAGTCGCTCTCTTCCTTAAGTTCGCTGGATGTTATAACTTCATTGACGAACGCATCCTCATTGTAGTTGTCGAAGAGCACTTGCATCTTTGCGATGGTATTCGATTTAAGCGCTTTGGGGTCGACGGTGAGTAGCCTGTGTAGAGAGTTTAGATTAGAGAGAGATTAATTTACATATTTAACAAACATCAGAGGGATTTTCGGTATCGATGACTGCGAAGCTGAAGTCAATTTTAAAAAATTCATAATTGAGAATCCAATTTGGTGCTCCCGAAAACCCGTTAGTATGATGTTTTATTGAAATCTTGCATCCCTAGATATAAACACACCCGCTGCTCTTAGGTTGCATGCGAACATGTTTTTTTAATTTCTACTGCAAGCGAAGATTGTAGCTCGTCAGAGTTAAACTGAACCTCTGATTTTTCGAAAGTTTTAGGATTCGTGTTCTGCACGAAAAATCCGTTCGGGAAAACTATAAAATTTGAGATTTCCAGAGCAGTGTAAACTATAAATGATTTCAACATTTTTCGGAGATATACTGCACACTTTATAGCCCCCCCAGGTGTAAAATATAGTACTTACGGCTGTGATGCCACATCTGTGCTATCGCTGGAACGCGTCCTGCCCTGCAGATTCACTTTGATCAGATTGATTTGACTATTAGTCTCCTTGGCGTAAAGTTGTTCCGTCAGTTGACGTATCTCATCATCGGTGGCAACCGAAGCGCTGTAGCATGCTGCGTATGGAGCGCGGTTTAGAAGAAGCTGACATAATTATAAATTATCACTAATTACCCGAAAACTGAGTCACGAATGCCAGCAATAAGAAAGCCAATGCCAGTTGCGGCTCCTTGTTTCCGTAGCGCATTTTCATGGTTGTTTGAGGATTATTCAAATTGCTTATTCAGCACCGAACGAGAGAGTTTATTGCGTCCAAAAGGTTTGAGACTCTTGAAGCAATTGAATATGTCGCCGGCAATTAGTCGTCTTTTAAACGTTCCGAGCTGAGTTTAGTTTGTTCAACAGCAGATAGAGCAGCCGAATCAGATTCATAGAAAGAAACAGTCTGTCAATAAAATGTGTTCATCAAATAAAAAAGATTTTTAATAAAACAGATGGAATTGCTGTTGACAAAAGCTTTTTATTAGCTCGCTTTCTTTTGTGTTTGTCTGTCTCTCTGTCCGTCGGTTTGTTTCTGTAGCGATTTGATGAAGAAGTAGGAGAGGCTAAATATCCAAACTTGGTTGATTTAGCTTTTATAGTCTCAAAGTTTTCTATGTTCAAACGGACCACCAGACAGCTGGACATATCTATAACAACTCTATTTTTTATAGGAAGGCTAGTTCTTGGAGGCTCTAGCTCTTATATTCTCCAAGGGCACGCTGTTGCTGCCTCGTTTTCTACTGCCTGTTACATACATTTGCAAAAACTTAATATACCCTTTTATTCTATAGGTAGGTATAGGGTATAAAAATATGTTTGTTTTGTTTAAATATTTAAATACTCTGGAGTAATAATCGAGAATAATTTACAATAAAAACTTGAAAATAAATACAAAGTAAAGCATTTTTTAGTTTGTCCAAACATTTGCTTGACAGACTGTAGACATTGGATTGTAGAACATCTACAATCTTTGATTGACTAACCGAATGTTGGCTCGAAATATCCTGTCTCAATAGAACATAATCGTAATATAAAAGGCGCTTTACAGTCCAATATTTAGTTGCAGCATAGTTGATCAAGAGGGGAAGTGGTTGCTTACATCATATTTGATTTTTTTTCTTTTTTTTTTTTTAATATATGAACATATATAGTCACATGTATTCATGTTTACAGAAAAAAAACAACCGTCCGCGGCTGTTTCAATATTTACGCCTCTTGAGCTAGAAGTCAAAATTTCTATGTACTCAAAGCACTTAAATAAATAAATTTTTAATTTAAACAAATAAGTAAAACTTCACCAATTTCAAATAAATGAAAGTGCAGCGATGTGTTGAGGGTAAGGCGCCAATTTTGTTTTTTTAGGCCCTGTACCGAAGGTACAAGCGCCTATTCGTTTTCTGCAAATGTATGTAACAGGTGGAAATAATGGTCGAAGACCCCCCAAAGTTACCCCCATTATGGTCAGGAGTGATAGAGGAGTCGATATAGCCATGTCCGTCTGCCCGTTTGTATGAACGAAAGAATCTCGGAAACGGTAATAGATAGAGACTTCGTTTTATTTGCATTCGACTATGACTTCACCGGAATTTTACGAGTTTTTTATTTTAAATTTTGCCCCTCCCACCACTTTTCCATAAAATCACCCCCAAGGCTAAAAATTAATGTATGCCAGTATAGAGATAACGGCCTTCTAAGCCAAAATAAAAGTCCTTCTAAATAAAAGTTCATCAAAATCGGTTAATAAATGAAGATTTTATAAGCAATTGAATTTGAACGACCTATGATACTTCCGTCCTCCCTTTTTCTTTTCATACATACATAAAAAAAATGTTTTAAAAGGTCCTTATTCGTGATCATAAGCTTGGTCATAAGCTCGGGGAACATTTTATGTGTTTGTTAGGCGACCTGTACCAGTACAGGGCTTCATACAGTCGGTTACGCCCGATTGTAATTTTCTTACTTGCTTTTTTATAATATTGTGTTTTCTTTATTGAATCTTCTCTTACCGGTTGGAGACTTATGTAGTTACAACGGCCCTAAGAGCACATCACATGGCTGGGAGGTCATTTCTCCTGAGTCGTGTTTGTATATGGTGTAGGGTTAGAGATCTTGCGAGTGGATTTGGGTGAGAGTTGAGTTTGCATTCGTAGTTCTGCTCGAAATGATCTTTTTCAGTTTTTACAGTTGGGATGTTAAGATCTTTGTGAATGGGAGTATGGCTGCAAGGGTGAGAGTTCTAAGTATTTTTGATTGAGTTCTTTTTATTATATCCACATTACTGGAACTCGCATTGCCTAATAATTGTGAGCCGTACGTCCAAATAGACTTTATTACGGAGTTGTAAAGAAGTTATTTTTAGTCTAAGCTTAAGGAGTACCACGCATTTATAAGCCAGTGTAGAGAGTTGGCTTTTAGCTTTATTTGTGTTTTCTTGGCTTCAATTTGTTTACGATAAGTGAGCCGTCTTTCGAGATGAATGCCGAGACGCACGACGTCATTGGCTTGTGGGATCACAATGTTGGAGAAGTACCTCTGTTTAAAGTGAATGTGACGTGTTTACCACTCCTCGAGAAGAATGAGATGGTCCGCTAGTAGTCTAGTCGCTCTTATTGGGCATCGAGTTCTACTTAAGATTGCTGTGTCATCAGCAAATGCGGATATTGTGAGTCTGTGATCCGTTTGTATGTCTGATGTGTATAGAACATATAACATAGGACCGAGAACGCTGCCTTGGGGTACTCCAACTTTAGTTTCAGACTCCTTTGTTATGTAGTCATTCTGAAGTACTGTGAATGCTCTAAGGCTGAGCATTTTGTGAGTATTTTAGGAAGGCAATACTTTTATTTTGTACTTAAGTCCGTCGAGCCAAACGCGATCAAATGCTTGAACTACATCGAGAAAGATTGCGGAACAGTATTCGCGGAGTTCGAACGCTGTTCTAATCTCTGAGGTTAATTGGTTTACCTGTTCCATGATTTTCACGAAATCTAAATTGGTGAGTGGGAATAAGGTTCTGCATTTGTGACTTGATTTTTATAAGAACCAACTTTTCGAACAGTTTGGATAGGCAGGATTGTAGGCTCATGGGTCTGTTTGACGCTGCCTGTGTTTTATTCTTTCCGGGTTTCGAAATCATGATCATGACCGATTTCTTCCACTGAGTTGGAAAATATCCTCATTTAAAAATCGCGTTATACAATTTTGTGATATATGTGACAGCTGGTCTGGAAGCTCCATGATAATTTTTGGGGAAATTAAATCATGACCGGCAGCCTTCTGAGGGATTCGAATGGGCTTTTACCACTTTATGAACTTCGTAGTCGATAGAGAGTGAAGAACAAAAGCGTTTGTTGACGGATTTGGCTGAAAAACAGTTCTTAAATTGCTTGCAAAAACTTCTGCTTTTCTATGTCCGTGCGTGCGCACTTTCTAGTGTGGTTTCTTATGGGTGTAGAGACTATAGCCGGTGGTTTAATGTCTGCTCGCGCTTTTCATAGGGGAAACGTAGAGCTTTGTTCGAGAAAGACATTCGATGTATTGTCTCTGAGAGAGTTTTTCCTCGAGTTTAAGAGTTTTGCTTAGCTCACGTGAAGCAATCTTTAGATTGTGCTAAGAGGTTGGAGATCTTAGACACTGCCATTCCCTTCTTAAATACTGTTTCGCCATAAATAACTGTTCAATATGACTGTTTGTTTGACTGTGGTTCATCGAATTGGCTATGGATGGTTCTGGTGTGGATTGCTGAGCTGCAGCAGTAAGAAGAGAACTCAGACCGAGTTTTCAACATCAATTTCGTTGCTTAATGCTGGGTTCAGCTGGCTATGACTGCTTAGATACTTTTTATATTTGAGGCAGTTGGTTTTGTGTGTAGTGAGTATATGGAGATACTCTTTGAGGTTTCTCCAGTAAGCTAAACAGAACTGGAGAATAATCTTGAGACTCTTCGTGCTATTGCAAAATCAATGAGATCTGGGATTTCCATCGAATCTGTAGGCCAATATGTTGGAGTATAGGGCGAGAAATAGTTGAGCTTGTTTTTTTTTTTGTATTTTTAACTGCTTTGTAGAGCTGCTTTATTTTAGGGTTTGAAAGCCTTGAGCCCCAATGTATATGTTTAACATTGTAATCACCTGCGGCTATAAAGCGATCGCCTAGATTGTTGAAGAATTCGAGAAATTGTTTTTCAGATACCGTAAACCTTGGAGGGCAATAAATTGCCGATAGTGTGAGACTACGAAACTTTGTTTGAACATTTATTGAGCAGGCTTGGAGATAATTGGTTGCAAATGCCTGTGGAAAATGTTGTTTAATACGACTTCTAATGAGTATAGCTGTTCCGCCGTGGGCTTTGCCATCTGAGTGGTTCGTGGAGTAGAACGCATACCCTGAAATTTTGAAAATTTATTTATTCGTAAGATGTGTTACTGCGAGAAGCATTACATCAATACATTCTTCTCTATAAATAGAATTTTGATAGAAAACATTTGGTAACAGAAATCTGCAGAATACAAAGTAAAATAACAGACATAAATATTTGCGCCCTACCCTCAACATATCAATGCGCTGCCCCATTTTTTTCGAAATTTGAAATTAATAAAGTTTTACTTATTTGTTTCAATTAAACATTTATTTATTTTAGTTATTTCTGTACATACACATACCTGGACGTGTAGTAAAAAATATTGAAACAGCCGGGCCGGGCCCGATTTTTAATTTGTTTACATATGAATATATATACCTATATATAGATATATAAATATATACATAGTCTTGTTCACATACAACAACAACAAAATCTTATATGAACTAAACATCAACTTCACATTCTTCTTAGGAATTTCTATGCGATATGAATTTAATATTTGATTTGATATTTTATATTTTTATATCAAAATGTACCAATTTGCATATCAAATTTGTTCGAAGTTACATTTCTTCGAAGTTCCGAGTACAATTTTTAAGACGCAAAATTAATAAAAAGTTGTAAGTTATTATGTTGCATCGTTAGAGGGAGAAAAAAGATAACGAGAACATCAAATTCTCTAATTAAAGTCGTAGATTATTACATATATCTACTATAACACTCGTACAAAGTAATGAAGTTATGGTCAGCGAATCATGAAATGGTTATAGCGTTATGGAGGTTTTTAAGAAAGGAATGACACTGTCTAAGATCTCCAAACTCTAAGCACAATCTAAAGATTGCTTCACGTGAGCTAAGCAAAGCTCTTAAACTCGAGGAAAAACTCTCTCAGAGACAATACATCAAACATCTTTTTCTAACAAGCTCTAAGTTTCCCCTATAGAAAGCGCGAGCAGATATTAAACCACCGGCTATAGTCTCTACACCCATAAGAAACCACACTGGAAAGTGCGCACGAATGGACATAGAAAAGCAGAAGTTTTTGCAACCCATTTAAGAACACTTTTTCAGCCAAATCCGTCAACAAACGCACTTGTTATTCCCTCTCTTTCGACTACGAACAACTCTGAACACCTCAAAATTTTACACCAACGAAGTTCATAAAGTGATAAAAGCCCATTCGAATCCCAAGTAGGCTGCAGGTCATGATTTAATTTTCCCAAAACTAATCATAGAGCTTCCCAGCTCAGCTGTTACATATATCACAATATTTTTAAATGCGGATACTTTCCAACTCAATGGAAGAAATCGGTCATAGTCATGATCCCAAAAGCCGGAAAGGATATATCACAGGCAGCGTCATATAGACCCATGAGCCTACAATCCTGCCCATCCAAACTGTTCGAAAAGTTGGTTCTTTTAAAAATCAACTCAAACATGCAGAACATTATTCCCACTCACCAATTTAGATTTCGTGAAAACCATGGAACAGGTAAACCAATTAACCTCAGAGATTAGAACAGCGTTCGAACTCCGCGAATACTGTTCCGCAATCTTTCTCGATGTAGCTCAAGCATTTGATACAAAATAAAAGTATTGCTTCCCCAAAATACACACAAAATTCTTGAATCATATCTCAGCCTTAGAGCATTCACAGTACAACAGAATGACTACATAACAAAGGAGTCTGAAACTAAAGTTGGAGTACCCCAAGGCAGCGTTCTCGGTCCTATGTTATATGTTCTATACACATCAGACATACAAACGGATCACAGACTCACAATATCCGCATTTGCTGATGACACAGCAATCTTAAGTAGAACTCGATGCCCAATAAGAGCGACTAGACTACTAGCGGACCATCTCATTCTTCTCGAGGAGTGGTAAACACGTCACATTCACTTTAAACAGAGGTACTTGTCCATCGCTGACTCTAAACAACACTGTGATCCCACAGGCCAATGACGTCGTGCATCTCGGCATTCATCTCGAAAGACGGTTCACTTATCGTAAAAATATTGAAGCCAAGAAAACACAAATAAAGCTAAAAGCCAACTCTCTACACTGGCTTATAAATGCGTGGTACTCCTTAAGCTTAGACTAAAAATAACTTCTTTACAACTCCGTAATAAAGTCTATTTGGACGTACGGCTCACAATTATGGAGCAAATGCGAGTTCCAGTAATGTGGATATAATACAAAGAACTCAATCGAAAATACTTAGAACTCTCACCAGTGCTCCTTGGTATATTCACAATACTCCCATTCACAATGAACTTAACATCCCAACTATAAAAACTGAAATAGTTCGATTCAAGCAGAACTACGAATGCAAACTCAATTCTCACCCAAATCCACTCGCAAGATCTCTAACCCTACACCATATACAAACACGACGCAGGAGAAATGACCTCCCAGCCCTGTGATGTGCTCTTAGGGCCGTTGTGCAACCTACATAAGTCTCCAACCGGGGGCTTTGTGTACTACACAACTAGATTTAAGATTTGAAAAATTATTATTAGTCTCTTATCAAGAGAAGATCCAATAAAGAAAACAATATATTAAAAAACAACAATGTACCTCGGATACCATGTGTGCCTCAGTTTATAACAACGAATATGACGCAGCCATATAAAATGTCGAGAGAGAGAGAGAGAGAGAGAGAGAGAGGAAAAAAAATCAGGAGAAACAATTCTAAGTTCCACAATTCTAAGCTTAAAGAATGGAGTTAAGTGGAAAATAATTAGTAGTGATGGAAGTTTACTCAAATGTCACATATTATAGAGATTTTATTGATCAAGAGACTCAAGTATAGAATAGAATCATTACGAACTAAAATTTAACATATAAAAAAAAAAAAGAAAAACTGAATTTTAAAATTAAAAGTTAACAATGCAGCAATATAAGTTTCAACAAGCTGTGAATTATAAGTACCTAATGGAAGTATGTGTGTAATAAAGTGCAGCACTGTCACTCATTTTCGTTAAACCGAAAACATTCGTATTTTACATACACGCTCCTTCGCCATAACACATCATGTTAGAGATACGAAGAAAAATAAAGAATGCAAGCATTAGTGATGAGTTCTGTGGCAGTTACAATTGCAGCTAGAAGCAGAGGCACCGCAAAAATGAAGAACGCCAATCGGAGCTATGCCAGTCAAAACTTATGGCTCTAACTCTGAAAGTTTAGCGGTTTTAGCGGTCGTTGATATTATTATTGGAGCTTGAAAAATTCTTTATACTATATAGATTGTGTTTCTAATTCTAATTTTTGAGGATATAATAATAATTCCAATACAAATGTCTGTAATAATTGTTGGCAATATTTGAAAATAATTAATTTTTAGGCCCTGTACCGAAGATACAAGAGTCTATTGGTGTAGTGCAAATGTATGTAACAGGTAGAAATAATGGTCGAAGACCCCCTAAAGTTACCCCCATTATGGTCAGGAGTGATAGAAGAGTCGATATAGCCATGTCCATCTGTCCGTCCGTTTGAACGAAATGATCTCGGAAACGGTAATAGATAGAGGCTTCGTTCTTTTTGCATTCAACTAGGACTTCGCCGGAATTTTTCGAGTTTATCTTAAAATTTTGCGCTTCTCCACCTACCCAATAAAATCCCCATCAAGGGTAAAAATTTCTTCAGCACAAAAAAAAATTAAGTGTGCCCAAAACTTCATCAAAATCGGATACTAAATGACGATTTTATAAGCAATTGAATTTGAACGACCTATGATACTTCCGTCCTCCCTTTTTATTGCATACATAAAAAATGTTTTATAAGGCACTTATTGCTGGAATAAGTGGTGGTGGAAGAAGCTAAATATTTTTCGTTACTACCATTTTTTTCTTATTAATTTCCTACCTTTTTGTTTTGCACTGCTTGGTCATAAGCTAGGGAAACATTTAATGTGTTTGATAGGCAACCTGAACTAGTACTTACTTACTTACTTACTTACTTACTTACTTCTTACTTGCTTTCATTATGTAATGAGCTTCGATTCTATTCAGCTTCAATGCGCGACGCTATGATGACGGTAGTGCGACTATTTTCTCTACGCGGGGGCGGCTACAAACAGGCTTTTAGAAAGTCAATAATTCTTTACTTTCTATAAGCGCTGACTAATCTGTAGTCGGGCGGGGAGAGCGAACTCTCTTAAATAAAAATCAATAAGTCCTTCGTCAGACAAAAAAAAAGATTGCGTTGGGCTAGTGACCCGACCGTAAAAATTATACTCACCCAAGAAACGGAAACAAGCCTCAAGATACAACAACAACCGTTCAACGATGACTCGAATAGGAACATGGAATGTGCGCTCTCTTTCTGATCCTTCTAAGTTCTAAGTTCTTTCTGAAACCAAATAGCTCAGGCAAGGCGAATCTTGCACACTGGCTGGTCACTTTGTCATCTACAGTGACCACACTCAAAGACGAGCAAATGGTGTAGGCATAATAGCCAAAAGCTTGAAACATGCGTTGATAGAGTACAAGCCTATCACTGACCGCATAATAACTGCTCGATTTAAAAGCCAGTTCCGCAACATAACTATTGTCCAGTGTCCAACTCTGTCCCTAGTGGCGATATAATTGTTGCACTGGGTGACTTTAATGCAAAGATCGACGATAACAACACCAAAGTCGAGAGGTTCATGGGTCGACAAGTACTGGCGACCAGCCTTGCTCTAAGAGTACCGAGAAGATGTATCCTTTGCCCTCTCGCGTCATAATTCTACACCAACTTGGAAGCAAATCCAAACAACGTGCTCTCAAGCTGCGGAGAAAACGGTCGGCTTGCAGCACTTCAAACGGAAACCGTGGATAAGTAACACCACTTGGACTTTGATTGAGGAGCGCAGGCTATTGAAAGCGCAGCTAAATGCAAATACAATGCAGTAATCTTCGTGGATCATATAAATCAGTCCGTCCGGATAAGAGAGCTTATGTGGATAGCATAGCCAGTCAGGCAGAACAGGCAGCGAACTGCAACCACTTACGCGATAAAGAAACTGGGAAGCGCCAAATATTCCACCCATCAAGGCTAGTGACGGGTCTAGTCTATCGTCAGTCGAAGCCCAACTGACACGCTGGAAGGAGTGCTTTGAAATCAATGACACTAAGTCAGAAACTCCAGCAATACCCAACACCAAGCAGCGTTGAAACCCCAACAGAAGTATTTCTACTGATCCGCCTTCTGGGGACGAAATAACCCTGGCCTTAAGCAAGCTAAAAAACAACAAAGCTGCTGGGACAGATGGATTACCGGACGAACTGCTTAAGTACAGCGCAAACACCATCTCACATTATCCCATTATTCGTGCAGCATGGATATCGGCGACCATTCCAGATGACTGGAAGGAGTGGGTGATTGTCACAATTCCCAGAAAGGGGGACCTAATTCTGTGCAGAAATTGGCGTGATATAACACTCTTAAACTCCATCCAAAAATCACTGGCCTTCATCATCTTAGCCAGAATCTCGCCAACTTTAGACACCCAATTACGGCGAGAACAGAATGGGTTTCGTTAGACGCACATGCATCGGAGTCTGGAAGCTAATGCTCTTGCAATAGGTCTCAAAATTAATTATATTACAGCGGATGGGGTGCAGCAATATACTCAGCTGCGCGTATAAGTAAAGCGCGAATTGCATTTCGAAAACTCGACAAAGTATGGCACTCTTGCACGGTTTCATTGAGAACGAAATTAAAAATATTCAACACCAGTATAAAACCTATACTTTTATATGTTTTAGAGACGTGAATGGCTTCAGACAGAATTGGCGGAAAGCTTCAATCTTTCATTAACAAATGTCTAAGGATTATCTGCCGTATCTTCTGGCCAGAAACGATCCCAAACGCTGACATATGGCAATCAACAAACACCGAACCTATCAACATTGAAATAAAAAGACGCAAGTGGAATTGAATAGGTCACACCTTACGCAGAGAAGACGACAACATTGCAAAGATGGCCTTTCAGTGGAACGCACAAGGCAGCCGTCAGAGAGGTCGTCCAAGGTAAACATGGATTCACACTGTCCATTCTGAAATCGGGTCCAGGACAACGTGGAGTGAACTAAGAGCCGTTGGAGGGCATTTGTTTTCAGATCGTTCAGTATATTTTGCAGAATCGAGGAGATAGCAACCTAAAGGTGTTTCATACTTTTTTTAAAAAATATTTGAAGAATTCAAAAAGCAATCATCATTGGTAGATGCATTATAATACGCGTCCAAGGACTCGTCCTCCGAAGTGGTGAATTTCATAACCTTAATCCATACTGCGGTGCATCAACATGAATTAAAAACCTTGCGGCGCTTCGGCACCATTCTTCTGGAAGTCTAAATTACGCGCCGCCTCCACCCATGTGATGTTACTGTGATGAGTTGTGTCAATAAAAATGCGCTACATACATATAAAAAATATATTTAATAACTAAAATAAAATAACTTCATATTCACGATGTCACTTAGACAATCTTCTTAGCCTCCCTCTTCCTTCCGACCTGCCTTGCCGACTCAGCGCCTCTCTCTAACGTTTACCAAACAGTTTTTTAGCGGCAAACACGTATAATTTGCTTTTTTGAGAGACATTCCTTCGTTTTGAATCTTCTCGAAGCTCCAGAAGAGCGACTTCTTTGGCAGATCATAGATTGATTTGGCCTCCTTTAAATATTTCTGCGCAAGCAATTAAGTCAAAATCGCACAAAATTTCCTTATATAGAAAATTCCTTTCAACTTTTAAATTTCCTCGCTTGCTATCTTTTATATTTATATTCAGCCAGGGTTACTCCTAAAAAATTGAAGCATATGACACCTTTGGAACATCAAAATAAAATAATTCTCAAAACTTCAGCGAAATATAAAGTTGGCCGCGCGCCAACAGTCTGTTCATTCTTTTCTTTCTGGTTCTCGAACGATGCGAAAATTTGAGAAAATTTCGATAAATAAATTTTTATAAAAAAAAAAATTCAGTTTTCTAAAAGTTGAGTCCAAATTTTCTTGTTATGCTTCGTCAGTACGGACGCGTCTTTTGCACGCACTCAAAAGCAATGGCGTCGCTGCCGCGCGTATTTATGGAGGTCGCTGGTGAAAAAAAGCCGATGGGACGCATTATCATAGAACTGCGCTCAGATGTTGTACCGAAAACTGCCGAGAATTTCCGCGCCTTGTGCACCGGCGAGAAAGGCTACGGGTACAAGGGTTCGTCTTTTCATCGCGTCATACCGAAATTCATGTGCCAGGGTGGCGACTTTACTAACCACAATGGCACCGGCGGCAAGTCCATCTACGGCAACAAATTTGCCGATGAGAATTTCGACTTGAAGCACACCGGCCCCGGCATACTGTCAATGGCCAATGCCGGTCCGGATAGCAATGGATCGCAATTCTTCATATGCACCGAGAAGACAGCTTGGCTGGACAATAAGCATGTCGTGTTTGGACGTGTTGTCGAAGGTATGGATGTAGTCAAGAAAATGGATGGCTTGGGAACCGAATCTGGTAAACCAAACCAAAAGCTGACCATCACTGACTGTGGAGTCATTTAAGTTGAAAAAACGAGGAAAAAAAAAGAAAACCAAAAGTTAAATCGGAGTTGCAAAAAATGAAGTTAGAAGCGAAGTATTAACGGAACAGAATAGTGTACAAGGATCAGCCTCAACATTTAATTTGGCATTTAATGCTGAGTATATGAACTCAATGTATAGAATGTAGATCCAAAATTTCCATAATTAAATAATGTCGAATTAAATTTGGTTGAAACAGCTGTTTCAATTTTTTTCCCCTTGGAAATCGAGGAAACCCATCTCATATTACGGATGAAGCTTATACTTCTCTATCAATAAGGCACACCTACTTCTTATTGAACTCATTCGACCTAAAATGTTTACTTAATAGAACCTCTTCCTGCACTAAATGAATACTACCTACATACAAGCTTCCAGCAACTACAGACTCGGGAGATGATCAAATAATATATTTTACAGCAAGGAAGCACGGCAAGTCACTTCTATAAATCGCGTTCTTAAAAATACTGACACAATAATAGGCACGTTCGGTGTTAAGGGTTCGTCTTGAGAAGGTACTACGAAAGAAGTCTTACCCTTGAGAGAATTTCTCTTCTTTCGTTTTGGCGAAGTATGAAGAAATTTAAAATCATTGAATGACTTTTCATGTTCTTCAAATTTGTCATTCATGACCTTAAACCCACGCCTAAGTTCAGAGAAACCAGACCTAGTCTGGCTCATGAACTTCATGATTTCAGTTTATTCGATGGACTATGTGAACCTCATCGAATAGCTCGTACAGCTCGCGGTTCATATGAGATCTGAATTCGTCGCCGACTCTAATAGAACCGAAAATCCTGCGAAGAATCTTCGTATCAAAGACTTCCAACGCTGTTTCATCTGATTTAATCGCGGTACATGTCTCTGCGCCATACAATAGGACCGGGAAGTATCACCGTCTTAGAGATCTTGATTTTTGTCGTTCGAGAGAGGGCTTTAATTCTCATTTGCTTGCTCAGCCCAAAAACTCATCTATTTGCAAGCGTGATTCTTTGCCTGATTTCCAGGCTGACGTTGTTGTTGCTGGTTGTTTCGGATCCAAGATAGATGAAGTTTTCTACAACATTGAAGACGCAATGACGGTGCGCAAGAGGACGCTATTCCTCATTCACCGGTAGATCCATGAGCAGTGACTGTTTTTCAATCTCTGAGAACGCCTTGCTGACTCGCCGTTCCTGCGTGCCAATGATATCAATGCCATCGGCGTAAGAGAGCAGCATTACTTCCTTTTGGAAAATCGAGCCCGACATACTATGGCGTAGGATATATTCAATCAGCAGATTGAAAAAATCGCAAGAGAGCATCACCCTGCCTGAAACCTCTCTTGGTATCAAAGGGCTCGGAGAGGTTTCTCCCACCCTGACAACGCTTTGTGTGTGTGATAGCTTCATCATGCAAACACGAACGATCTTTGCCTTTTGTGTCTTTGTTAAACCCACGGGTCTTAACCAAGATTTAGCGTAATGTAAGTAATTGGTCATTGGTCGACCTTTTTGGTCTGAAGCCACACTGGTTTTCTTGCAGCTAAAAAGGTATTTCTCCTCTCTCTATTTCTCGAAGTTCTGCAGCAAACTGTAAATCTATTTTAGCAATTCACGCTGGACTTCTGGTAGCAAATTACGCCTCCTAACGCTTGCTCAGTCAAAGTTCAACAACATGTATTGTTTGCATATTACTCGGAACATGTGGAGGAACTGAAGTCTGAATTGCAGATGGAGCTCTGCTTTTAAGAGTAACTTCTTCAATTCGATCCGCAATTGTAGATAACTGAATCTGCTGATATTTAACTTGCTTATCATTAGCTGTAGTCAAAAAATGACTCAAGGCAGAATTTAATGTATTCAATATAAGGTTAACTAAAGCCTGTTGTTGGGCATTAATAATCGCTTCAGAACTTGTAGTCGGATCTGAATCTATACGATCCATGATCAACAATCGGTGTCTAAAGAAACATCAATAGTTGTACCTTGGTTTGTTTTCTTTTTTGAAAACGGGTAAAGTACGGATTTCGGGACATTGGACTAGATGGGGCTGGAGATGCACTGCCATTTAATACAAAATATAAGAACATACGTACTAAAGACGAAGAGGCGGCCTACTCGAAGCAATCACCAGCTAACTGCTACCGTTACCAACTTATACTGAAAGAGAGTGAAGCAGATGCTTAAAGAATATTTATTTTATTTTAAAATAGACGACGGCACAAAATTAAGTTTAGTGACAAAGCTTCATTACTTAAGGACATCAGAGATGTAATCAATCCTGACGTAGTCAACGTAATTCACTGTAACCCACGCGTATTAGCATCTATTCAAAGTGATCTCAGAATCCTGTACCCTGCAGGGAGATTTAAATTTTCTCGTATGACTCCGCTACCTGCATTTCCTGGGGAAATATTACACCTTGACATAATCTTCTATTTTCCAGTTTTTCAGGCATTTTCCGTTTATAATTTTAAAACTTTCTGTCGCCCAACAGTCATTCACAATAGTCCGCAGTTAGAGATGAACACTGATGGTAAATAAGATTGCTGCGTTTTAAATTCTATAAATGTGTCGTTCTAAGAAATATTAACAACCCTGGCAGCAATTCAATATGTTGTCAATTTAAGCACTCTTGACTCTTTATAAATTCTGCCTCATTGTCAGCGGCAACATATTTTTTTGCTTAGAGTATTACTGCAACATGGCCAACCTTGACGCTTTCTTTGCCAAGCGTGATAAAAATAAGTCCAAGTCCAAGGCAAATCCAAATTTTGTGTCTATGAATGATCTGCAGTATTTTCTTAAACTGGAGACAAGTACAAAAGCGTCTGCTGACGATGCAGTTGCCGCCAGCGGACCCACTGAAGCCAGTGGAAATGCTGTGCCACTTAGCGGTGATAATGATTCGAAGGCCAATAGCAATGCCGTTCAAACTGCATAGAGTAAACCAATGGTGCCCGCTCAGCTCTCAAGAGAGCACAAAATACAACAAATGTAATTTTATAAAAGAATATAAATTCATGGTTTCTTTTGGGTAAAGAGGACAGTATTATGTTTGGATCACTCGAGCAAAAATTGCACATAGATATAGAAAGAGTATTTATGGAATATTCCGAGCTCAGCTCCAACACACAAAAGTAATGCACTGGGCTTCTTTATATTTCATCTCAATGAAAAGTTGTTAAGGTAGCTTTTAAACTTATAGCCGCCACGTTAACGCGGAGAATTTTAGGTAAATTTGCTTACAAGCGTTCCTGCTTAAACACCTTCAAGCATTGCAAGATACTCGAACTCCAAGATTTACTAAAAAGTATATGTTATCTCAATCCCTTTTAGAACACATATAGAACACCTTACTGCAAAATAAAGAAACCGATATCAAAATATTCTAGGGTTTAGATAATCTTTAAGACTGCGCGAACACTGTAGCATCAGCGAAGCAGAAATCTAATCACGCAGTATTGCAACCAAGTTTAGCTATACAAACAACCCACACAGAAACCACTATCAGGTGCTGCATGCATCTTAATGGATGGCCTACCAATATGGTTCGCTTGAAACCGAAACACTGTGGACAATTGCAAAGCAGATAAGCTAGATATTACCGACCTTTTTGAGTAAGGACTGCTTTTAGGCTACGGATCACACTCAATATACTTAAGTAAAAGTAAACACACTCCCGCGACAGCTCCGGGAAACTTCTCCCACCCATCTTCTAAGGAACGCTTTCTATCAGCGAACTCTGCAGTCGGGAGCAACGCGAGCTGTTAGAGAGCGATATCGAGAGAAACGGAGAGAGGAGAAACTCCTTTTCAAACGCAAGAAAAAGGTGCAAGAAAGGCGGGAGTTTGAGGATTTGAGTGTTATGTGACAGAAATGAAGCTCGAAAATTCTATCAAAAGGTCAAGCGTCTGACGGAAGATTTAAGGCCCGGAGTAACTTTCTGTAAGGATTAAAATGGAAATCTGGTTACGGATGAATAGGAATCACTGAGATTATGGATGAGTCATTTCTCTAACCTACTCGAAGGCGTTGAAGCGTACAGTTCCGCCGATAGAGAAATGACACCGAAACCACCAGTCAATGATGGCACTTCTGTAGAGACACCGGACTATAACGAGGTCGATTCGGTTATTAAAAAGCTTAAAAATAACAAAGCGGCAGGCTCTGATGGGCTGCCAGCTGAGTTATTTAAGACCGGCAGCGAAGAGTTGGTTAGGAGTATGCAACAACTTTTATGCAAGATATGATCCTATGAACGCATACCCAATGACTGGAATCTCAGTATTTTCTGTCCTATCTTTCTTTAAGAAAGAAGACACCGTTGTTTGCGCTAACTATCGCGGAATAAGTCTTCTTTCCATCGGATATAAGATTCTGTAGCGCGTATTGTTTAATAGGCTGAAGGCATATACGGGTTCACTGATAGGTCAATATCAGTGTGGTTTCAGACCAAAGAGGTCGAACAGCGACCAAATATGCACATAACGCCAAATCTTGGAAAATACCTGTGAGTTTAACAAAGACACACACCACCTATTCCAGCGGCTGCACTGGTCTTCGAATGGATGAAAGAGCTCCAGCATGCATGGTTTACATGGGGGCCCAAACTTGATTGGAGGTCGCCGAAATAGAGGACGACCGTGCACGCGTTGGAATGACCAGGTATGGAGAGATCTCTCCATACTTGGCATTCAAAACAACTAGAGCGCACAAGACTATGGACGCTGGAGCGCCTTCCTAAATGCGGCCATGACCGATAGACGGTTGACGGCCATTTAAGTTAGTGGTGTTGCAGGTTGTAATTGGATTGGTCGATTGGTCCAAAATCGCTGCAAAATGGCTTCACATTAATCGAAAAGAAATTTGGTTTTTGCAAGACAATGCGTCGGCATGGTTAAAACCAACGATCTAGGGCTCCAATTACTTCCGCATCTACCTTATTCGCCCAATTTGGCTCCCTCGGACTATTATTTCTTCCCAAACCTGAAAATATGGCTCATCAATAAAAAAAGTACAGCGCACGCGAGGAGAACAACGACGCCGCGAAGGAGTATTTTGCAGACCTTCTGGAAAATAGCTTTCCCGATGGGATCACAAAGTTTGAAAATCGATTGAATAAGTGTATCGATCTAAAAGCGGACTTCATTGAATAAAATATATAAAATTTTGTAAAAATATTTTATTATTTTCAAGGATGTTTTTTTTTACTCCTCCTATGTATGAGAGCTTGCATTGTTATGGTGGAGGGTGATATGTCTACGGCGGTTGGTTTTGCAGATTTCTCCGAAAACTTCAGGCAAACAAATGGTCGTGTACCATTCAAAATTGACCGTCCTACTTTGCTCAAGCGGAACAGTGGCCACATGACCCATTTTGCAACACAGGATCAATTGCGATTGCTGTTTTGTTTCCGGCTCATGCGCATATTTTCATGATTCGTCAACTGTGACGATCTTATAAACGTCTTTTGAAGTAGCGCGATCGTATTTTTTAAGTACGTTGTGAGTACTTTCGTGCTAAAAAATGTTTGCCTTGATTTAAGTATTGCCAGCTTCTACCTATTGACATGCCGAAACGTAAATAGTTCCGCTCGTAGTATTTCTATAAAGTTTAAAAATTTGCATACGCAAACATAAAAACACAATCGTTTCCCTTTTATAAACTAGTAAGCTAAGCATAAAAATTTATATCACATTCACAAAAACTAACTGAGTATCGGAACTCTAAAACGTAAAAATACAATTTTTTTTTTTGAATAATTCAACAAAATGCATCCTGATTGCGTAGACGAGCAGATAAGCGCTTTTTGCATCTGGTGGATAGACAGGGTTAACGCATATTGCAATGCCTTGTTGACCATTGACGAGGCCACCGATTATTTCGATTCTTGGTGGGACGACGAGGCTCCGGGCGTATATAAACCCGATATGGAAACGATGAACGTGTATGATTGCCACAAATTCAAACGCGAAGTGGAAGTACAGAAGCGTATTCAGCTAATAACGTCTACAACAACAACAACAACAACAACAACCAAAGCGACGCCCTTCCTGCAACGAGCGACGTTTACAAAATTATTCGAAGACAAATTTATGATTGTGCCCATATTTCAAACGGTTTCCTTCATCATCGTCATTTCGATACTTTTCTGCATGAGTTTCCGCCGCCGCAAGCTGCCGCCTGAGCCGGACTTGCCGCCTGAAATTTTAGAAAAAGATAGACAGCTGATGATCGAACTAGATTTGATGCCTTCGCCATGGGAAGTCTATGACAATAAACGTCGATTGAGAAAACGTAAGCCGCGCAAGCCACCACGCAGCAAATGCCAGAAACGCGCGCGTCTTTGTGTGGGTCGTGTGCGTCGCAAGTGCAAACACTTCTGGCTGCACAATGAGCGAGATATAGAGCGGCGTCGCCGATACCAAAAGTATCGCGAGGCTGTTCGGAATAAATATAATAGGGATCGCTTGAAACGTTGGCGCGAATTGGAATCGTGGGAGGAACTGCCAGAGCCGGTGCGGCCGGAAGCGAAACCAAAGAAAACGAAAAAAACAAAAGAGCAACAAAAATTAGTTGAAAATGAAACGAAATGAACAGCTATTTAAAGAAAATAGGAAGATGATGCAGAGAAGAAAAAAAGAGAAACAAAAATTAGGACTCGGTATCAAATGAAAAATTATTTTTGAATATTGAAAATTTAAATGTTTTTAATTATTTATATTTGTTTATTAATTGTTTTTTTTTTTTTTTTTTTGTTGCTTTTGCACTAATTAAATATTTTTTTATATAAATGTTAAAAATTAAAGGTTTTTTGAGGGAACGAATGGAAGCGTGTCGGTCTGAGTCAAATGAGACCAAATTCGCATACAAAGTTGAGTGAGATTGTTTAGTGTGGTTGTGTACGGAAAAAATAGAATAGATGACAGCCGTGAATTCCCATTTCTTCAATAACTCCTTGTGTCCAAGAAGATCTCTCTTCTTATACCATTCTTGGCAGCACATTTTTTTTTTTTTTTTTTGGGGTAGGTGTATGCGAAATCCATGCGTTCGCGTACACCTGTCCTCTATGTGCATGAAGGGTACAAAAATCTGGCGTCTAACTGTGTACGTTGTGATTTGAAACGAAATGCGTCACGACAAAGACAGAAACATATAAATGTATAGGGTTAAGTCGGCGAAAGAATGAGATAGAATACATAACAAACTGTGTGACGCACCTATAAAAGGTCGCACAAATTTTGTAGGGAATAAGTTTGTAGGCAATTAGTACTTAGTAAATAATTTTGTAGGGAATAAGTTTGTATTAGCATAATTTGTATAGGCGTATAAGGTATCCCAACAACAACAGGCGGGTAGAATGCTTACAAAGGTGGCCCAGGCTCCACCTTACCTTAGGACCCTTACCGCGATCAAAACACGGTAAAAGTAAGTTACTGGTCTTTTTCGACCGATTCTCGAAGTGTGTAAAACACTAATTAAAAAAATTTCGTGAGCGAATTCTGGCAAGAGGGGTACCCAAGGTGGTTGATATTCGGCAACGGTGTACAGTTTACGAGCAGAAAGTACGAGGCATTCATGCGAGCCTTAGGTGTAAGGCACCAATTGACCGCACTTTATAGGCCAGGCCTCAGGCGAACAAAACGGCGAGAGCAAATAGAACGGTAAAGACGATGATAGCGCAGTTCGTCGGAAAAGATCAATCTAAGCGGGACGAGTTACTCCCACAACTGACCGCGCCGCATTTCTAATGATGGAACGAGAACATAGGCTACCAAACATGCTGTACAACGAGGTGACCTCAGGTTCCAGTATTTTAGAGGAAACGCCGCAGTACAAAGCGAGAAAACTTCAAGAGACGTTCAAGTTGGTCCGCGGAAATATGGAGAAAGCAACACAAGCTCGACATTTAAACTTACGGAAACGAGTATGGAGGTCTCGACTAGGAGACTTGGTCACGATAAACCAATATCTTTTATTGCGGGCGGTGGACAAATATGCAGCGAAGTTAGCACCACGACATGAGGGTCCATTTCGAGTTATCGGTTTCATATCCCCGGTTATCTTAAAAGTCAAACGGTACCATGAAACGAAGACACGTAAAGTATATATGGCCGAAACAAAGCCGTATCACAGTCCAGAAACTAATTAATTTTTCCCCCTTTTCTTTTTACATGCATTTTTTTTTTTAAGAAGTAGCAAGTGTCAACGAAGAAATTGTGGGAGGCAATCGACCGGGAGTGGGACTAGCAAAGGAGGGCACAGGTCATCATGCCCCAGGAGTTGCCCGGTCACTTGCGTAAAGGTCATCTCAAAACTTATGACCGCGGAGCGAACGGCTGAACTTTTGTCAGCGGTTAGGGTGAGTTCAACGGCGTTGGAAAACCAACCACGGCCAGAGCTGGGCGACACTGACCCTCGAAACGAAATCGGGATAAAACATCTCACCAGGCCAGCGAAGTTGGTAACCGGACGCCGGATAGAGTTTACGCCCCACGCGCGATCCCACGCAATCAGGCTCACGGCTCATCCAGTAGCAGTTTATGGCACGGCCAACTCCACTCTGTCATATGCGTCGCGCCGTCACCACCGTCAAAGGGCCCCGGAAAGAGCCAACAGGTGGAGGAAACGGAATCTGCTCGGACGGAAAACGAACGGCCACCACGGCCGAGCGACCCTGGATCACGAGAAAGCCGCAGAGAGCGCCAGCCAGCCCTGTTAAGAATATGCCTACCGACATTTCCCATCACCCGAGACATTCCCCCGTTACGCCGTTCGCCCATTCACAGAAATCGCGACCGAAGCAAGGGAAAAAGCTACTCCCACAAGTCGCCTGCGCCACCCAAACCCGTCCCATGGAGGGACCACACTATTATTCAGGAATAGGTGAGATTTCAATTATTTTTACATACATCCGCCATATAACCGATGCAGATCTGAGAGTAAAAATAATTAGTAAAAGAGAGTAAAAATAATTAGTAATAATAAATAGTTATTATGGGAAACTACTTACGAGAAAATACAACCTAATTTTGATCAATATACGTTTATTCTTCATCGGAACAAATGACGTTAAGTCCTGGTTCATCATCTTCATATTCATCATTCTCTTCCTCATCTTCCTCCTCATTCCCTTCAACATTATGGCCGTTATGGGCGAACGTTTCCATAAAGACTTCAGTCAAAAGCAGCCACATTATCAAGGTCTATGGAAAGAAAAAATTTTGATCATTGAAAAGAGAAGATAATAACCCAGTTAATCATAAACGTAAGTCTCTTCAACGATCTTTTGATATGAAGCGCGAACGTTTTCATAAAAAAAAGATCAATTAATCTTGCCTTAATTGGCTGGACGACTCCAAATATTGCCTTAACTGACTGGACGTGGTAAGGTCTTGCTTTGAATGGCTGAGAAATACCATGTCTTGCCTTTACTGGACAGGGAATCCTAAGTCTTGTCTTAACTGGTTGGGCAATCTCAAGTCTAGCAAGCTAAACAATACTTGCCTGAAATTATTATTTAATCGTACACCAAAAAAACGAACTAACCCTTCTAGTCTCATTCACCTAATCCCTAAAAACAACCGCTATAAGCGGCTGGTAGGATTTAGATGGGTTGAAGTTTGTCGGTATTGTGGGATCCAATTTAAATAAAAAATAGTACTTATTTTTAAAGAAATAACCTACTTAAATGCCTGTTCCCAAGGTCAGGTGGGTTGGCCGACTTGTGGTTTGGTAGAGAAAGTTTCTAGGGGTAAGGTTGGTTATGGGTGGTTAGATCACTTTTGGGGTGGGATTAATTTATATTAAGAAAAACAAGCGATCTAACGTGCTGTTTCCAGGATCAGGTGGGTTATACTTGCTTATGGTTTGATAGGGGTGGTTTTTAGGGATTGTAGCTTACGAAAAATTGGTATTGGACCTCGGATTCGGAATCAGTGACCCAAAAATCACAAGATCAACATGGTCTGGTATCAGGAAAAATTATTTCGATGGATGGGTTAATACGCTCAATTATAATATTTCAAATAGCGATATTTCGGTGAAAAAAAAAAAGATATTTTAAAAAATCCAAAAAGGTTTGAAAGGGGAAGGGTGGTTCTTTCAAAACGTTTTTTTTTTTTGATAATCATTTTTTTTACTTCCGTCACGTAACGTCAAAAAATGCCAAAAAAAAAGAAGCGTTTTTTCACTTTTAGGTTAGGATATCTCGAAAACCGGATTCAGCACATCAAAATGCTTTGAATACGATAGATCTAGTCTCTAGGTTAAAAATTTGTAGTTAACAAATCTTAAAAACTAAAGAGAACTTGCTACTATGTCATACGGTTTGGTAGGGGTTGGATGGGGATTGTTTGAAATGAATAAAAAATGCAAATGTATGTAACATGTAGAAATAATGGTCGGAGACCCCCAAAGTTACCCTCATTATGGTCAGGAGTAATGGAGAAGTCGATGTAGCCATGTCCGTACGTATGAACAAAAGGGTCTCGGAAACGTTAATAGATTGAAACTTCGTTCTTTTTGCATTCGACTAGGACTTCGCCGGAATTTTACGAGTTTATTTTAAAATTTTGAGATAAATGAGCGTGCATTAGTTTTTTCTGTAGTCACGATCACATGACGTATTCGAACGCATGACCTGCGTCAAGAAATTTAACGACATATAGCATGTACACAAACCAAAAGGATGTAGTATTGAATAATTGCACACTGGAAAGAAAAATGTAGACCTAAGGAATATCTATTTCTGAGTCGTTCGCATCTGTTCCTTTACAAAACTTGTTGAAGCACATAGTCGATTGCGTATGCAGATTTTTCTGAAATGAAACTAATTGCTAGTTAAGGATTTCACGGCTCAACTGGGCAAAGCCACTACAAACAAAATTTCGAATTGGATGCATCAGACACATTGGATCAGTCTTTGTTTGTAACAACCGCTCTCCGCAGTCTGTGCTATTTTGCAAATCCCTTAAAATTGAGTTTGTTAAAGAAACGAAGACTCATATATTAAAAGAGAAAGCAAACTTGAATTTGGAAATCCAAAATTTATTGCCGATTGTATATGAAGATGCGAACAAAAAAAAAAGAATGGCTTTAATTGACGGAAAAGTTCTGAATATTTTAACTGAAACCAATTCAACCCACTCTTGCCCAATCTTTGGAGCTAAGCCCATGCAATTCATGACAATCACTGATCTGAAAACGGACAACTTTATTCCAAAAAATTCACAAGCGCTTGAATACGGAGTAAGTCCTCTATTCGGTATCAATAAATGGCAACTACGTAGCCCTGAAGACAAAGAAAAAATGTCTGTCGGAAAGCGGAAATTCAAGACAAATTATGGGCGAAGCTTGGACTTCATGTCGATAAACCCAAGGCAAACGGAAGTGCTGGAATTATCGGATCCCCTAGTTTCCAGCATTTATATTCAGAAGAGGCTACAGCAAAATAAACAAGTAAGAAAATACAGTCAGGCGTAACCGACTGTAAGAGGCCCTGTACCAGTTCAGGTCGCCTAACAAACACATTAAATGTTTCCCGAGCTTATGACCAAACACATGACCACTTCTCACTGCGCGAATATGAATGAAAAGAAAAGGGGGGTCGTTCAAATTCAATTGCTTATAAAATCGTCATTTATTATCCGATTTTGATGAACTTTTTTGATTTTGGTTTAGAAGGACGTTAACTTTATACTGGTATACTAAATTTTTTTTAATCCGAAGAAATTTTTACACTAAGGGTTGATTTTATGGGGAAGGGGGGGGAGGGGCAAAATTTTAAAATAAACTTGTGAAATTCCGGAGCAGTCCTAGTCGAATACAAAAAACACGAAGTCTCTATCTATTACCGTTTCCGAGATCCTTTCGTTCATACAGACGGACGGACGGACGGACGGACAGACGGACATGGCTATATCGACTCCTCTATCACTCCTGACCATAATGGGGGTAACTTTGGGGGGTCTCCGACAATTAGTTCTTCCTGTTACATACATTTGCACAAAACCAATAGGCTCTTGTACCTTCGGAACAGGGCCTAAAAACAATTTTATCCAGCAGAAGTTATGGAACTTTTAAGACCACCAAATGTAAATAATATCGAAGCAGATGATAACGATAATGAAGAGGCCTTAGACACATACGAGTGTATTGATAAACAAAATAATAAATTAATTAAATAAACAAATCATATAAAAAAGATGCCTTAGTAAAAAAAATAACATGAATATAAATTTATGAATATAAATTGTAAGGGTTGGCAAAGAAAAATTGTCAGATTGTTCATCAAAAGAATTATGTATACTCGTTCAAGTTTTGTAGGATATATGAACTGGAATTATATATTTAAAAATTTATTCTTTTCTAGAACAGGAGTCATAATATTGTGATGCTCTGTATATGCGCTTCTTCCAAAACCTTCGTTTGTTCGTGGATAGTTTTCTGTTTTTCTAAATACATATACATATGTAATTCTTCATTGAAAACTATTCCCTTTCTGACCACATTTGCAACAGGAATAAAAACCTGAAAGATGTTTTACTCCAAAAACGAATGTCCAGGCTGGTGCATCACAAATGAAGGCTCTAATTTAATAATTAATTCTTTTAGCTCTACCACAAGCTTGGCGCGACCGACATATGTATATCCCAACCATTAGAACTGTCTTAGTCACATCTACACTGATTAAAATTGGCCAATGTTGCTCCGTTGAACTTTTATAAAATGGCAGTCCGTCTACATTTATATTTAAACTAATCTCAGACTTGTCATACCTATTAACTGTCAAAAAATCTGTGAGTGCATCTTTAATGGCTCAGCCAGTTTTTTTCTAATCCTGGAGAGGTGCATTTTAATGTGCGAACATCTCTGGGCAAACCACTGATTTTTTTTGACAGCAAACCAATGCATTCCAAGGAGGACGGATGAAAAGAAAATTGTTTATTCTTAAAATGAAATCGAAAAAAAGAAGTTTAAACGAACAAAAGAAATCAAAGTCAAGTCAAGCAAGTCTTGAAGTACGAGGGTTGCTACATATATTTCTAGCCTGAGCTACAAAACATGTTACCAGATGCAATCTGACGTCTCTATCGTACAGTTTGACATTTTTTAGGCCTAACTTACTGCGAACACTTTGATGTACGAGCGCTATTTCGTTTCTTTACATGCTAAACTGTGAACATTTCGTGTGACGATTTATTATGACTTTCGACGTGGTCTATCAAAACAAGATTGCACCAATCAACATAAATCAACTTTTTGTGATGAAGTTCCATCCTTGATCACTGTGAAAAACTGGTAAAACGAATTAAATTTCGAATTTCGTAAAGGATGCCCAAAATCGCTCGTTGTGCCAGAAAACATCAATGCTGTGTGTGAACTGATAAAGCAAGATCGTCATATGACATACCGTGAGATTGAGGCATCCCTGGGGATGACTAGTATGACTAGCACACATACAATATTCTATGAACATTTGGTCGTCCGAAAGGTTTATTCATGTTGGATACCGCACAATTTGACAATCGCTCAAAAGAAGGCTCGTGTCAATTGGTGCAAGCAAATGTTGAAGAAATTCATGCGATGTGCGTCTACTCAATCGTAACAGGTGATGAAACGTGGATATATGCGTATGAGCCCGAAACAAAACAGCCGTCGACCGTCTGTGTCTTTCAAGACGACCAAAATCCAACAAAAGTTACTCGCTCGCGCCGCACATCGAAGCAAATGATCGCATGTTTCTTCTTGAAATCCGAACAAGTTGCGACCGTGCCGCTTGTGGAAAGAAGGACGTTCAATTCTGATTGGTATACAACCATTTGTTTGCCTGAAGTGTTCGATGAACTGAGGAAAACCAACCGACGAAGACGAATCGTACTTCATCACTATAATGCGAGCTCTCACACTTCGAATTGATGGGTCATCCGGCGGCGTACAGCCCTGACCTGGCACTAAATGACTTCTTTCTGTTTCCTCACATCAAAAATAAACTGCGCGGACAGCGGTTTTCAACTCCCGAAGAAGCTGTTGATGCCTTCAGAACGCATGTTTTGGAGATATCACAAAATGTTTAGGGCGAATGCAAAAGTGTTTTGAAAAACACTTTTTTCATGGTTAGGCTAGAAGTATTGTAGCAACCGTCGTACTGCAAGTGCACACATCTCCCCTGTGATCCGACTCACATTGGTTTTTTTTTTATTAAAGTTTTCTCCTTTTAGAGTAATAATTTTTAGCTACATACTGCGCCTCAGAAATGCGCCTATGAATTGATGGGTCATCCGCCGTAGAGCCCTGATTTATCATCCAATAATTTTAAACAATATGTAATTTAAATCGGAAATATATATGTATATACTAGCTTTACCCGGGACGCTTTGCTGCAGCCAGTAAAAATTATTTTTATAACACAACATATTCCCCCCCTACTCGACTCCAAGCACTTCTCTACTTCTTCCAGCAATATTCAAAACAGAATAATTAAACAACATTTTTTTATTTTTTAAACTATGAAACTTTATGCTATTTTCTTAACTTGATTACTTCGCCCAATTTAGCGTATTTTTCTTCATTCCCAATAATTTTTGTTCTATAGCTAAATTTGGGAACACTTCAAGGGATAGCGACCATTCAAATCGGTTCCGCTTTTTGGATTTTGTATGTACATCATTTTAATGCGCTTTTCTTTATCCTAAAACGACAAACTTCTTGCAATAGTCTCAAAAAACTATTTCAGTTATATCCCTCATATAATTCAGGTTCAATGGTGGTACAAGGTATCTCGAAGTCGAACATACTGGACAGCAGCGCTCCTTCTTGTTTTTTTTAAATTTATTTTTCACTCCTTCACTTATATGCCGAAACAGTAAATACATCAAGGTGCATTGCGAGCAATGAACTTCTAATTGTACGAGGGTGGCTTGATAAGTCATAACCTCTTTTTCAATAAATTAAGCATTAAATAGTCACATGTGGCTAAATCTGGAGGATTTGCTAGATGGTGTAGCAGTTCGTTGCGCAATTTATGGAGTCCCATATGGAGTCTCTTCTGCCTCAAATCAATAATGAATAATGAATGACTTTGTTGGCCGACAGACGCATCTTGGTCTACACTTAAGTGACTCACTATACTGCGCGGATAATTCAAAAAGTCACTGGCTTATCAAACCACCCTCGTAGAACTAACTGTTTATGAATACAGTTTAGCTAAAGTTTGGCATCGAAAAAAGAGAGTTGATACGTCTGCTTGACTACGTAAAAATTTTATTATTTCCCATTTTAATACTTTATAAGTAAAAAATGCTCCACTGTTCCATAGAGACAAAACAACAATTTGATTCACGGCTAACATGTATTCTTGTATTAGCTTTTTGAAAGGTCCATTGCTGATCTAAAAATTGTACCAATGCCTCCTATTAATCCTAAATATAATCAGCACTTTTCATCCGAGAAGAAACAAATCGAATCGCTAAGAAATTTAATTTAAAGAATATCACTACATTGCCTCCTCAAACGTAACGTTTCGATAATGTGACTGGAGCCTTGCTTCTGCTATGCCAGTATACTCGGCCACCATCAGGATAACTTAAGCAAAATTAATTAATGGAACCCACTTGGTTTCAGTAGGTGTTAAAGTTTTTCACGCGTAATTAATATAATTAATTATAGACTTTTCGTGACAGGATGTGCATTAATCATTTTGTTATCATATTCAATGATTTGGCTACGTTTAATTGTTCTCCAAATAATCGAACGGGAAACTTTGATGTATGCAACAGATTGCAATCATTTTAATGACATCCAAGAATTAGACGCCGCTCAAATGACCAACCTTTCAGCACTTTGTGTGAAATATGAACAAGGGCTTATGCTCGCGTAGCAAGTCTAGCATCTTTTAAATTTGAACTTGAATAGTGTGCAAAGTGAAACGGGATTCAAGAGGAGAAATGCATTGGCTTGTGAGTCTGAAGCATAGCGAAAGAGTGCTTGCGAGAGGTGAGAGAGACAGATATATATAGTAAATAGAAAATTTGCTGTACCGGTCTTTCGTTTCTTTTGTGCTAAAACCAAATCACTTTCGAGAACAAGCGACGAAGATTTCCACGGCAAAAATTCTAAAAGAAATCTTGCTATGAAATAATTTTCAACGACACTAATTTATAATCTTATACAAATAAATTACAAAAGACAATATAGGTCTTTAATTTATGGGTGATAGGTTCTCACATATAATAAGCCATCATTCAACAATATGAAATATGCAATACAGAAAGACGACCGTTTTAGCGTGATTTCTAGAGTTTCTTGTGGTGGACACAGGCCTAACATATGCATTCAAGTATAATCAAAAACTAAAAACAAGTATTTCTGCTCATAAGTTTGACCACCGATGACTTAAAGACCATAAAACTGCAATTGCAGCCCACTGTGCGAGCACTGGTCAATCTCTAACCCCAAAAAGAAAGCAGCTCTACAAAGCAATTAAAAATACAAAAAACAAGTTTAACTATGTCTCGCCCTGTAGCCCAACATATGGGCCTACAGATGCGATGAAAATTCCAGATCTCATTGATTTTGCATTAAGACGAAGAGTCTCCAGTTATCTAATATCTGCTGAATCTGCTGCAGATCTCTTATAGGCTCATTCTCCAGTTTTTTTTAGCTTACTGAAGAAACCTCAACCTAAAGGGTATCCCAATAAACACACAAAATCAACTGAATTAAATATAAAAAGTATATAAGCAGTCATAGCCAGCTGAACCCAGCAAAAGGCAACGAAATCGATATTGAAATCTCTGTCAGTGCTCTGAGTTCTGTTCTTACTGCTGCAGCTCAACACTCCACACCACAACCAATCACAGCCAATTTGATGAACCACAGTCTAACAAACAGTTATATTGAACAGTTATTTATGACGAAATAGCGTTTAAGAAGGGAATGGCACTGTCTAAGATCTCCAACCTCTTAGCACAATCTAAAGATTGCTTCACGTGAGCTAAGCAAAGCTCTTAAACTCGAGAAAAAACTCACTCAGAGACAATACATCAAACATCTTTTTCTAACAAGCTCTAAGTTTCCCCTATGTAAAGCGCGAGCAGACATTAAACCACCGGCTATAGTCTCTACATCCATAAGAGACCACACTGGAAAGTGGGCACGCACGGTCATATTAAAAGCTGAAGTTTTTGCAACCCATTTAAGAACTCTTTTTCAGCCAAATCCGTTAACAAACGCACTTGTTCTTCCCTCTCTTTCGACTACGAAGTTCATAAAGTGGTAAAAGCCCATTCGAATCCCTAGAAGGCTGCCGGTCATGATTTAATTTCCCCAAAAATGATCATGGAGCTTCCCAGACCAGCTGTCACATATATCACAAAATTGTACAACGCGATTTTTAAATGCGGATATTTTCCAACTCAGTGGAAGAAATCGTTCATAGTCATGATCCCGAAACCCGGAAAGGATAAAACACAGGCAGCGTCATATAGACCCATAAGCCTACTATCCTGCCTATCCAAACTGTTTGAAAAATTGGTTCTTATAAAAATCAACTCACACATGCAGAACCTTATTCCCACTCACCAATTTGGGATTCGTAAAAACCGTGGCACTATCCAACAGGTAAATGGATTAATCTCAGAGATTAGAACAGCGTTCGAGCTCCGCTAAAATTGTTTCGCAATCTTTCTCGATGTAGCTCAATCATTTGATCGCGTTTGACTCGACCAAAATACACACAAAATTCTTGAATCATATCTCAGCAATAGAGCATTCACAGTACGACAGAATGACTACATAGCACAGGAGTCTAAAATTAAAGCTGGAGTACCCCAAGGTCCTATATTATATGTTCTATACACATCAGACATACAAAACGGATCACAGACTCACAATATGCACATTTGCTGATGACACAGCAATCTTAAGTAGATCTCGATGCCCCAATAAGAGCAATTAGACTACTAGCAGACCATCTCATTCTGCTCAAGGAGTGGCTAGCAAAAAAGCCAACACGTCACATTCACTTTAAACAGAGGTACTTGTCCATCGCCGACTCTAAACAACACTGTGATCCCACAGGACAATGACGTCGTGCATCTCGGCATTCATCTCGAAAGACGGTTCACTTATCGTAAACAGATTGAAGCCAAGAAAACACAAATAAAGCTAAAAGCCAACTCTCTACACTGGCTTATAAATCCGCGGTCCCCCTTAAGCTTGGACTACAAATTACTTCTTTACATCTTCGTAATAAAGCCTATTTGGACGTACGACTTACAATTATGGAGTAATGCGAGTTCCAGTAATGTGGATATAATACAAAGAACTCAATCGAAAATACTTAGAACTCTCACCAGTGCACCTTGGTATATTCACAATACTCCCATTCACAATAAACTTAACATCCCAACTATGAAAACTGAAATAGTTCGATTCAAACAAAACTACGAATGCAAACTCAATTCTCACCCAAATCCAATTGAACGATCTCTAACCCTACACCATATACAAACACGACTCAGTTGAAATGACCTCCCAGCCCTGTGATGTACTCTTAGGGCCGTTGTAAATACATAAGTCTCCAACCGGGGGCTTAGTGTAATACACAACTAGATTTAAGATTTCTTATCAAGAGAAGATTAAATAAAGAAAAGACTGTATTATAAGAAAAAAAAAAAAACTATCTACGCTTGTATTTGAGTGGTAGAGTATTTGATAGTCGTCACGACTGCAGCTCTCTCACTGGTTTTCGTATTGAGTAATATTTGGTATACCTTTCTTTGTTTCATTTACAGTTCAATTGTTTGTTTGTTGATGTCTTAATTTTTTTGAAATTTGTCTTCCAGCGAATCCAATTGTGTGTTCTATTAAATTATTTAACAATAATTGCTAACTCGGCAGATTCGTTTCTCTTCTTTGCTGTCTAACATTTCAGAGGTCGTTGAACCAGATTTTATTTAATTTTTAAAAAACTTATTTAAAGAAATTTTATATTCAACAAAATACTTAAATATGCACTTTTTTAATTTATTTCAATTAAATTCATTTTCAGTTTTTCATCGATTTCTATTATTAGCAATAATCAACAGCTTCTACTTACTAACAAGAGTGGGCTACCAATCAGCAGCATGCCACCTGCGCCATCAACTGCAACAAATCAGCATCGAACATTCACATCTCCAGAATCTGATGGATCGAGTAGCAATCAAACGGCACAGCTGTGGAATAATTTATCAAGCATTTTCTTTGGCCCTGCACAACAAGAGCCACTTGACCTCCGAAAGCCGAATCATGACAGCATGTCTGCTGCGCTGGAACGCCAGCGTCGCTGTAAGCAAAATCGTTTAATAACAAAATTAACACTGCTCTCCGTGCTGCCAATAGAAGCATTAATCGCACAGGCGAGAAGACTTCATCCCGAAACTGCACACACACAGCTGGACATATCATTGTCAGAAGAAGCATCGGACATCGGACACGATCGCAGTACAATACTTTAGGCGCTGGGCGGGTTTCCCAGTTCAAATACTGCAACGTATTCCAACACAAACCGCTTTAGTTAAGAGACAATCATCACCATTTAAAAATGCTTTTTATTTCAATACACTATAAAGAAATTAAATCTGTATAATCTTATAGGTGGAACATATACTCAATCTGAGCTTTTACTAAATGTGATCAATTTTATATTTTAAAACAATGAATAAAATAAACCCCTAACTCTAAACCACTCACAGTAAAGAGGTTTTTTTGTATGTTTCTTTTGTATTTTGAATCTCTAAATTTTTAAGGAAGAGTGAGCCGCTATTTTATTCAACGGGCTTTACTTGTTCTTATTAGGGATCGAGCTAAAATATTGGCATGTTCAACAAGTCTTACGGTGTATCTAATTTTGATGGGGTGTTATTTCTATTTGAACGAGTGGGGAATTTAAATCTCTGTGAATATTGTCATTGCGGATGTAGTGCTTCTGCGATTATTCGGTGGATTTTTCATTGAGCCCTTTGAACAATTTGAATATGGCTTTTGCTAGCATTACCCCGGAAATGGAAGCCGTATGTCCATATTGGCTTTGTTATGCTGTTAATTAGTTTATTTTTTTATTTATATTAACTAGAATAGAATTAATATAGACTAAAATAAGTACTCTACTGAACATCTTATATCTAAAATTTATACCGTTGGAGAAATTTTGTTTGGTCGCCCGGTTGACCGACTGTGCCACAACTTACAGCCATGGAATGGTCCAAATAAAAAGATTAAAATGAAAATCACAGAATTAAGGACAGATTCTTTTATATAGTTCAAAGAAGAATTGTTGGAGAAAAGATGCGAATATTTGTTGTAGGTATAGCAGAGAGACCGAAGTGAATCGTGGCAAGCATAGTTTGTTGTACAAATTGATAACCATAAAGGCTCATAGTTACGCGTAAAGCATGAGGGAACATTTAAAGAAATAGATTGCAGTAAATAAGGAGAATCAACTTCCCCACACAGAATCTTGTGAAGGAAAACAACTGAGAGCATTGACCGTCGTGCAGATAGAGACGGAAGATCAATAAGTTTTAATCGATCCATATATGGCGGGAGATGAGAGCAAATAACAGAAACTGTTTTTGAACAGACTCGATACGAACTTGGTGGATTGCATAATGTGGGTTCCAAACACATAATGCAAATTCCAAGATCGGACGAACAAGTGATGTGTATAGACGTTTAGTAGTATAAGGGTCATTAAATTCCTTGGACCACCGCTTTATAAAACCAAGAACACTTTAAGCTTTATTAACCATGCACACAATATGATTGTTGTAGCTCAATTTAGGCTCCATAAGCACACCTAAGAACAGAAAATAGGTCATGATATAAGGTTTTCTGCGATGAAATGTTACGCATTTACATTTAGAGATATTTAAATTAAGAAAGTTTGCTAAGCACAAAGTATATAACGAGCTCAAATCAGATTGTAATAGACTATGTTGGGAAACATCAGAATATGACAAACATAATTTGACATCATCCGCAAACATCAATACATGAGCATGATTTATAGCCAAAGGAAGATCATTTATAAATAAAACATTGAGCAATGGCCCAAGATGACTACCTTGTGGAACACCAGAAGACACATCTATAGATTTCGACAAGCAATTGTTAAATAAGACTTTTTGAGACCTTCCTACAAGGTACGACTGTGTCCAATTTACAAAGAATGTGGTAAACCTAAAGCTTTCCAATTTGTAAAGAAGGTGACTATGACATACACCGTTAAAAGCTATGCTAAAATCTGTGTAAATAACATCGGCCTAGCGGCCAGACACAAAACCTTTATTTACGATAGAAGTGAATTCCAAAAGATTGGTACAAATGGTTCTGCCTTTAACAAATCCATGTTGCAGTGGATTAACCAATGACATAACTGATCGTTGCAATTGATCAGTGATAGTTTGTTCAAATAATTTAGTTATTGCACTTAGTTTGGCAATACATCTCTAAAATTCCAGATATCAGACTTACTGCCCTTCTTGTGTAAAGCGATAATAAAAGATTGTTTCCAAGTTGTTTTAGTATACAACTAGGAGTATTAACAGAACAAGAAAGACATAAAAATCCAATAGATTTAAGAGAAATAAGCACATTAGATATGGTATTATATATAAAGTCGTAGGATCGGATAACATAGGAATAAGTTTGTTTGTACGAAAGAAGCAAATAATCCGTTATCTGAGAATCAGAGGATGCTTCATCACTATAAAGACGAATGTTTGCAGGATATGCTGTATTTTTACGCTTTGAATTGCGCAAATTGTTTTTAACTCTTAATCCTTTGTATGCGTATGCGATGCATATCTGCAACATATCGTTTGCATTCAAATATTTCGTTATGTATATAAAGAAGTGACAAGTGTTGATTTGATGGGAAGCTGCATCACACATTTTTTAGTTTTTGTGGTTTGGTCAGACTGTTCATATGTTCACTTTTCCCGCCAATTTTGTGAAGGTGCCAGTGATCTCCGTTCCTCATTTTTAATTTCACAGTTTTATTATAAAAAAGGTTATTTGTTTAGGAAAAATACCTACTATGGAGAAAACGCAGTTTGAGAATCAACTGCAGCTGCGTTCAAGTACCGTATTGCCTTCAGAACTAATGGAGCTGTCGCAGCCCATGTTATTATGTATGTATGTCCATTTCACGTCTTCCAAAGGTCACGCAATATTGTTCTACAAATATTGGAATAACAACCATTCAAAAAATTATGTCGCAGAAAACATTTGAAACAAACAGACGTCATCTGTATTCATTTCAAGAACAATGATAAAAATCTGCTTTCGTCTGCTTTCACCGCAATGATCGGCTTTTCAAAATAAGTCCACTTGTTCAGAAATTTAACAATAATTTTGTAAGAGTATCGATGGAACAGTTTCTATGTTTTTGTTCAACAAAAGCTAGAAATCATATGAAACGGTGCAATCCTAATCCTAGCCTCATAAATGGGATTATAAGATATCTGTTCTTAGCGGTAGTTCGGGCTGGTAATGAAAGGAGCCTGATCTAGGTGTGGCATCAAATTGTGTTGTTAGATTGGCCCGAGAAATGCCCAGGAATCAAAATTTTCGTCTTTATTTTGACAATTATTTTAATTCATTGCCTTTTTTGAAGTACTTGTCGCAATGCTGAACTTTAGCTTTGGGTACTATGCGAAGAAACTGAATCCCAAATAATAAATCAGTCGAGAATATTAACTTGAAACTCGCGATGTCACCGATTATGGTGGAGTGGATATATCAGTTACTTCATGGGTGAATAATAAGATTGTATCATTGGCATCCACCTATGCTGGAATTCTTCCCAAAGATACTGCGCACCGATTTAACAAAGTCAAAAGCGAATATAATAATTCGCAGTAGCGCAATACAATCGCTGCATGGGAGGAGTTGATCTGATCGACAGCATTATCGGCAGGTACAAAATTTTAATAAGGATCAAACGCTGGCCACTAAGAATTTTTTATCATCTACTGGACTTGGCAGTGAGCAACGCTTGGCTTTTATATAAAAGGGTACACAAGGCAAATGTATTATCAAGTAAGCCTTTAGGTTCATCCGATTTTCGGCTTCATATAGCAGAAGTGCTAACAAAAGCTGACACTAAATTAAAGATGGAATAACGAAGCTCTCTTGAAAATGAATTGATTATTATCTTCCGGTAATATTATCAAAGGTATACTGTCAACGGATATATTAAAAATATTGTCAACATATACCAGATCCAGAAACCGACCTGAAATATTGCAAATGTTGTTACACTGTTTCAAAGACAAATCAAGAAGACTATCTCATTGTTGGTATTAAATTGGAAGAATCATCAGTCGAAGACCATTGTATATTGGGTAAATTAAAATCTCCCATAACTATAATATGATCTTTATGATATGGTAAACGTGTAGTTATATACGAAATCGCTGTAGCATGAAATTCGATTAGGACGATCTTTCCGAAATGAAACAAAATTGTCACAGAATATTTTAGAATTTAAATTTAAATTGTAAAGAAGCACTTTATATTCGAGCCACAGGGGAGTATGAGCTTAAATGAGCCATTCCATGTTGATGGTTTTTAATTTAATTAGAGTTTTTTTTCTTTTGCTTTAACTCCAAGGTATTGTGGCACTATGGCATTGTTCAGGCTGACCGGTGGTCACGCAGCTCTGTTGAGTGGTTGAACCTTTTACCATTCACTTTTATGTGTCAGTTTACTAACCATTTCTCAAAGATCTGTAGATGAGTACCTAGAACAATGGACGCTTTACGTGGGCATCAGGATCGACATAGTATTGCAGTGTCGTTGGCAAGGGATGATGTTACATGGCTTAGTGGGTATGAAAATGCACTTGAGCTGTGATCTTTGTGTCTTACTTTGAAGCATCTCTTAGTTAAATATGATTCAAGCAGCTGATGACTATTCTGTGGAAGCAAAATTTTTATTTTGTGAATGCTTGTGCAACACCAAGGAATACCGCTGAGTAATATTCACGGTTTTCGAAAGCCTTTTCTAATTTCATTCAAGATTCGATTCAGAATTACTTTTGTTCATTGCAACTGCGTTTTCTTCCCGATTTCAATCCAAACTGAGTTCCAGATGTGACTTCACTTTTTCAAATAGTTTTGACAAACATGCAAGCAAGCTAATGGGTCTGTGTGATTCTGACAGTGTTTTGGTATCATTATGAACAATTTCCATTGTGTTGGGAAGCAGCCAGTGAAGATCTTAACTAAGAACCGAAGAGCTTAGTTGGTTAGTTCTATGATCATTTTCGGTGTAATAAGACTGTGCCCTGGCGACTTGTTTGCGTGCTCTGTTCTCTGAAGTGTGTTTTGAGAGCAGTGGTATGTACTAGGGTAAGCGATATTCTGTAGCTGCGACAGAAATAAAACGTTTGAGGGTACATTAAGCTTGAACACTTTTTGTAGGTGAACACTACGAGCCCAATATCTTATTGGTGAGTCCGCAACGATCGGGCGTTTAATAGATTGCTGAGTTTTACATAGCGAGGCTCTTGTACCAATTGGAGATAGACTTTTGATGTATTGTCTTTGGAATAGACTTTCTTTCAACTTAAGAGCTCTAACTAAATTACGTTTTGCTATTTTGAGGTGTTACTTAGATTCGGCAGATCTAGCTGTCTGAAATTCTCGCATTAATCGCCTTTTTTTTAGAGACTTTTCATTATTGGGGTTGAGTCTTTAGCAGCGGCAAAGAGTAATGATTTGAAGTTGTCTACTGAGTCTTCGATATCAGAGCTCATTGTGGCATTACAATTTTTAGTATTTTTTGTATTTAAGTCAATTAGTACTTTCGGAAGTCAGTGTTTACGATGGGTAATTGGCTTTTCAGCTAAGAGTTCGTCGATTGTTTGTGTTTGAATTTCGATAGATATTTCGAGTACATAAATGCGAAATCTATTAAGTCTGAAATTTTGCTTGAATCCGCTTGGCCAGTATTACTTGGATTGGCCAAATTGTTACTTGGATTGGAGATTGTCTAATATAATTGTTTTCCTTTGGGCTTAGCCAATCTTGAGGCCCAGTGTGTGTGTTTCACATTAAAGTCACCAAGTGCAATAAAACGAGATTCAAGACTGTTGAAGAATTTTATACTTAAACTGTCTGCAATTATAGAAAACCTGGGTGGACAGTATACCGCTGAGAGTGATATTCTTTCGTAAGTTCCTTGAACGCACATAAAGGTTGCTTGCAAATAATTTTTTGATAATGGCTCTAGCAAGTAGCCAGCTGTCTTAGCCGTTCATAATTATTTAAGTATACCCATTCTACCATGAACTTAAAACTTCGCAGTTTGACAATTTTTTAAAATTTTAAGGTCTTCGCATAGCAACCGTCAATTAAAGTAAGTGTACCACGACACAAGACGTCCCTTAAAAATAAGGTCAGAATTTTCAAGTGTATATTAGCTCCTTGCCTCTTCTATGCAATCCAGGTATATGGAATTGCAGCCTCGAGCAAACTGCGGGTTCTCCAGGTAAAACTAGGAAGGCAGATAACTTGAGAACCAGGAATATAGAACGCGATCTAAAGGTGCCAAAAATTAGAGATAGAATCCAGGAGGCTGCCAAAAATTACAATGAGAGGCTGGAATCTTATGCAAACAGCTTAGTTAGGCGACTAGGTATTGCAGTCCTAAGAGTTGCTAGCCCCCTAACTGGAACGAGAAGAAGGCTCAATCGCCACCTCCCTCAAGACCTGCTGGACTGGGTCTTGGCTTTAATTTTAAAAAATTTTGTCAAGGCTGAACTCTAATTAATAATCATTAAACGTATCGTTTGAACCAAATTTTGTTTAGATTAGGTTGCCTAGAAGGAAGCGTTAACAAAAAAAAAAAATTTAAGTCAGATGTAATGAATAATTCTTTTCTGTTTATAAGCAGAATGACTTGAACTACAATCGAATTCCCAAGAACATATTAATGTTAGATTCAATTCAGGCTACTTATTTCTTTCCACAACATGCAATATGATTCATAAGAGTTTAAAGAGCCACCTCAGCTACAGTATCATCGACATAAATTTGTTCTTTAGGAGGTCTAAGTTGGAATTTTGCTTGACGCAAATGATTATATGGAGGCCCTACATATGTATGCTCCAGATTATTTACACTTAAAGATACCTCATTTGCCTCTTTTGAGCGTGTGGCCTAGTAACGAAAAAGTGCAAATAAAAAAAAAATTATTTTCATGTCTTTAAATTGTAAAATTAATTTTAAATCTGTAAATTTTTAATATATCTGTATATCTATCTATCTATCTATCTACCTACCATCTATCTATCTATGTTCCTTATAGGAAGTCAAAGCATCCAACCGATTGAGTTGAAACTCACAGACGAACTTCAGCTTTGGCCCACTGCCCATACAAGAGTGATAAAAATTGGTAGAGATGTTAATGGGTTCGGTAGAAGTAATCGTGTTAAGTTTGATGAAAATCGGAGAGGTCTATGCACCACCACCGATATAAGCTATAAACGGAACTCAACATATCTTCGCATTCATTTGAGGTAGTGGGTTGATAATTAGTATAAATGTGTTATGTCGCATCATAAGTTTGGTCAAAATCGGAGGGGGCGATAACCCCACCCATCCCTCCATATAAGTGTTAAGAAAAATGCGTTATATCTTTGCAATTATTTGAGGTGTAAGGATGAAATAACGTTTTGTTGTGCATGTTAATGGGTCCGGGAAATGTAAGTCCATTTAAAAAGTGGGAAGGCTTAAACTGTATATGTATGTATATAGACATGCATGCATGTATGCGTGTATGTTGTATATAGACAATATTTTTATCAATATTTACTGGGCGCAGCTAATATATATTAATACAAAAAGAAAATTAGTTTCACTTCATTATTGAGAAAAATATGACTTAAAGCACTAAACCGTCAAATAATAATTATATTCAATATTGAAGTTTTAAAGCATTTAAAATTGATTCAGAACGGTAGCTAAATCTATACTAATTAAATTTTAGATACTTTGAAATATGAAATATATTAAAAGACAAATATTTTTATTGTTACTACCCGATCCCATTAACACGTATATCAAATGTCATCAACGTACTTCATACTGATGCAAAGACATGAATTATGGTTACATATATGAGTTTATCGCTTAGACGGGGGTGTGACACCTCCAAGCCCCCTCGACTTTAACTCAACTCATCAAGTGATTTTTTCCGATTCCATTAACATGTTTACCAAACATCATTCCCGTTCCTTAAATAAATGCAAAGATATTTCGATTTTTGTTTAACGTTTAACTTTTTTTTTTCATACGAACAGAAGAATAAGGGAAATAGAGAATCACTTATATATATATATATACATAGATATCCACCAGATATTGCAACTAAACGGAACTATGGATAATATTAAAAATTATGATTTCATAAGAAAAGATAATAGACAGAGGCGAAGGAACCGGTATATCAATTAAGAAAGACCTTAGGTAGTCCTACAAACACAAAAACGTAGCCTAAGAAAATTCAGGCTATTTAAATTCTGCATAGCACTGGAAGCTTTACGAAACGCACCCACAAAGCATATACTAATATATAAATAAAATATATACGAAACCACAAAAAAAGTGTTTAGTGTTCTCCAACAACTTCTACTGAAAATAGTTAACAAACCAAACCTTCATAAAAAAGCTAAAAAAAAAAAAAAAATGCTACTCAACATTATCAAAAGCCATTTAATTCTTTCAATTAAACAATATCCCATATAAAATACACAAACCATAGAAACATAGAATCCCATACTGGAACTTTAAGCCTGAAATTATCAACATAAGTCTACATGAAATTAAAAAAAAAAACACCAAGCCATACATTTTAAAAAATAAATTCCTTTACTTAAAAAAACACACATGGATACTCTTAGTTCATATATGTACATAGTTGACTCAAAATCTACATACTCAACATTGGCATCCTGCCAAGCTACACATGAATACAGCTACCCAATTAATGTCCTCCCTGAAAGTTTATCTTATGCTCTGACTCTTGTTGCATCTTAATAATACAGCAGAACACTTAATTTAAGGTGAAATTATTGAAAAACAAGAAGCTTAAAAAATATATTTTGATAGTTTCGGTGCCGTCTTTCTGTAAGGATGACAATGGAAATCTGGTAACGGATGAACAGGAATCACTGAGATTATAGAGGAGTAATTTATCCAACCTACTCGGAGGCAATGAAGCGCACAGTTCCGCCGATAGAGAAATGACACTGGAACCAGCAGTTAATGATGGCACTTCTGTAGAACCACCGGACTATAATGAGGTCAATTCAGTTATTAAATAGCTGAAAAAAATTTGCTGCCAGCTGAGTTATTTAAGACCGGCGGCGAAGAGTTGGTTAGGAATATGCACTAACTTTTATGCAAGATATGGTCCGATGAATGCATACCCAATGACTAGAATTTTAGTGTTCTCTGTTCTATCTTCAAGAAAGAAGATCCCGCTGTTTGCACCAACTACCGCGGAATAAGTCTTCTTTCCATTGGATATAAGATACTGTCGCGCGTATAGGTTGAAGCCATATACGGATTCACTGATAGAACTTTATCAGTGTGGCTTCAGACCAAAAAGGTCGACCAGTGACCAAATATTCACATTACGCCAAATCTTGGCCGATACGATCGATGTTTTTCGACGCCCTGTCTGCACTAGGTATCTCGGCAAAGATTGTTCGTCTATGCATGACGCACTATCTAACACAGAAAGCGTTGTCAGGGTGGAGAAAAACCTCTCCGACCCCTTTGATACCAAGAGAGGTTTCAGACAGGGCGATGCTTTGTCGTGCGATTTTTTTAATCTTCTGATGGAATACATACTACGCCAGTGCCCGTCGGGCTCGATCTTCCAAAAAGAAGTGATGCTGCTCGCTTACGCCGGTGACATCGATATCATCGGCACGCAGGAACGGCGAGTCAGCAAGGCGTTATCAGAGATTTAAAAACAGTCTCGGCTCATGGGTCTAGCGGTGAATGAGGACAAGACGAAGTACTTGGTTTCTTCTCGCACGCCATCATCGCATCTTGGACGGTCAGTGACGATGGTGAATTTCAGTGTTGTAGAAAACTTCGTCTATCTTGAATCCGAAATAACCAGCAACAACAACGTCAGCCTGGAGATCACGCTTGCAAACAGATGCTTTTTTGGGCTGAGCAAGCAAATGAGAAGTAAAGCCCTTTCTCGAAAGACAAAAATCAAGATCTTTAAGACGCTGGTACTCCCAGTCCCGGTGTATGGCTCAGAGGCATGGACCGTGGTTGAGTCGGATGAGACAGCATTGAAAGTTTTCGAGAGGAAGATTTTTCGCAGGATTTTCGGTCCTATTAGAGTCGGCAACGAGTTTAGGTCCCGTATGAACCGCGAGCTGTACGAGCTATTCGTTGAGATTGACATAGTCCAGCGCATAAAATTTCAGCGGCTGCACTGGGCTGGGTAACTCATTTGAATGGATGAAAGAGCTCCAGCACGCATGGTTTACATGGAGGGGCCCAAACTTGATAGAGGACGACCGGGCACTCGATGGAATGACCAGGTATGGAGAGATCACTCCTTGGCGCCAGCGCGCACTAGACTATGGAGGCTGGCGCGCCTTCCCAGACGCGGCCATAACCGGTAGACGATTGGCGGTCATCATTTAAGAAAGTAATAAGTTCCGGTGCCGTAGAAACCACAAATTCGGATGGCACATACATTTTTAATATGGAATGTCCAAACTTAATTGATCGAGTACGTATGTAATTGCGAGCGACGCATTGGAATGATCAGATATGGAGAGAACGCTGCGAGTTAGGATCTCAAGCCCTATGCTGTAAATTGTACATACTTCATTTTATTTTATTTTTTTAATTAAAGACAACAATTAAATTTATTAAGAATTTTTATTAAGTTTGCAGTTTACATAGTTGAAACTAGTTTCTAGGAGTGTCGGAGATACATGACCGACCTTCTGAACAATGCTTTACACACAAAATGTTTTATTAACTGTGAGACTAATCCACTTTAATCCACAGTTTAAATTACATCCTTTGCACGCAAACGTTCCAAAACGGTGCGTACATTTTCCAGACGATTCATTGAAAAGAATTGGAAGCCATAGACTCCCACATTGGCACTAAACACGTCGCTTATTATGCGTACAGATTTTTCTATAAAATATTCTAAGAACTGTTGCGCGTCTAACGACTCAATCGCTGCCAATTCCTCAACTGGCAGCTGGACATGTGCAATCGATGCGATCAGTTCCAGAACACGCATCGAATGCGGTACGATGATGCCCACCAAAATGGGAACTGTAATGCCGGCCGCGCGACAGCTCTTCACAAACTCGATGATAACTGGCGCTGAGAAACAGATCTGCGTGATTATGTAGTCGCTGCCTGCGTTTACCTGCGAAAAATTGCCAAGAAAAAGAAAAGACGAAGAGAAAACAAGGTGTTGAGCGGTAGCAATAGTTCGGGGATTTTTCAAAAACTTGTTTCAAGTCTTAAAACACATTAAACAAATGATAAAAAGTGCTTTTTTGTGTGTGTTTTTTTTTTTAGAAGCTTTTGACAATTTGTAGTAAACAATTTTTACGTTGTGTGCTGTTCTAAGGAACTTTTTAATCTGGCGATAAGCTGTGATAAGCTTTAACTGTACTACACAAGAAACGAACCACGAACTTACCTTTTTAGAAAGATTCTTTATGTCTTGCACGCGTGATTTCATCTCAGGATGTACGTTCGGATAACCGCCAACGCCAATAGATATTGTATCTGCAAGTGATTGAGGTGCACACTACACGGATAGCCGATGCCATAGCCAACAAAATTGAATACCTTCACTTACCGCCGCGCAAACGTCGTATTTCGGCAACCATGTCACTAGCGTGTGCATACTGCTGCGTGGCATCCACCAAATCTCCACGTAACGCAAGCATATTGGGTTGTTGAAGCGCCAACATTTCGGTTAAGCGCTTTTCAGACACACGATAGGCGGTAAAGTGTGGCGCACAAGGCACCCGCTCGGCCAACTGTTTAGCCAACTTTAATGCATCGACACATTCGATGGGCTCGATGTTCCAGTTCAGATGGCCGAGCCATACAATCGATGTGAAGAGCGGTAAAAAGTGTTCAAAAATACTTAAATCGAATACCGCACGTTGGGAAGCGGGCTTCACCGGCGACAATTCGATGCCGTAGAAGAACTTCTGCTCGCTGCTTTTCTGCGCAATAAGTTGGCCAATACGCTGTTCTGCGGGTAAGGACTGATTCGGTGCAAACTTTAGTGCGAAACTTTGTATAGGAATGTCTGAGCCTGATTTTAAACAGCCAGCGGCATGTGTCGAATTCACTTCAAAATGATGCATACTACTCGAGTCGTAATCGTAATCGTAGACGTTGTAAATGAATTATTTGATAGTGGAAAAACTATTGAAATATGACAACAGTGCTGTCTAATCTGGTAATGCGCTGCTCTTCCGATTAGGACGGCGCACTTCAAGAGACTGAATAGACGCGACGTTTCTGTAGCGTGCGCTGCACTTCACTACATTTAGGTGTATACGAATTTTGTGGCTTTCGATTGGTAATCGTTTTTTTTTTTCAAGCTGAAACTTTGATTTATTTTGACTTTTAAAATATTTCTTATTTAGAGAAATATTTCCTATTTAGAGGCCGGTGTAGGTAGTGTATTAAGTTTCTTTCAAATATTTAAAGAGACAAACAAAATATTTCGTTTTTCTGTTCTATTTGTGCGCATTTAAGGTAATATTTTAGGTTTTGAAAGCTTTTAAAGCTTTTATCAATGGCAACAGCAACAAAAGCAACAACAACGGACATAAGTTGAGTGTGTTTGACTTCTTAATACCCTGCGCTGTATATTGAACCTGAAGTTTGTATTACTATTCTAAGCCTAAAGTAATATATTACGTAATATATTAAGACCAACAAAATTTTGTTTGAACATTAACTCAGTAAGGAATGCCTGGTTTTTGTGCGGCCTATACGGCTTCTTGTCTGGATTAGTTTAATAGGAAGCAAGTAATATACGTTTCTTGCTCAATTAACAAAAAAAATGTTTTTTTCTACAAAAATGCAGAAAAATGGAACTTAGTCATATATGGAGTGACTTCTTGTTGTACCAATATGGACTGCCAGATGAACATGTCTACATCGGTTCATATTTTTGTATGAAGGGCTACTTCAGATTTTAAGATTGACGTAAAATACAACAAATTTGGTGTTTCTAGAAGCGGTAGTTTGCAAATATTATCTTAGGGAGGGATGTTGTTGAATACAAATTAACTGAAGAAGAACTAAGAGAATCTTAATATTCAAACTTGAATGCGCTAGCTCTTATAGTCTCTATATACTCGTTGTCCATAAGGATATGTCTCTCTATTGACTTAAATTTTGATGTTCATTTACAATAAATATATGTACTTAACTTAACAAAAACTTAATATACCATTTGAAGCTACGTGTACAGGGTATAACAAGGTCAAATCGCAGTTCATTGTCGATTTTGTATCAATGAATTGCTGACGTTTGACAAGCAACGAGCGACGCTTTAACAGTTTGAACAGCATTATAAAGCTCACTGGGCGCCATGCTGCTAAAATTGTGTGATTTTTGAAAATTTTTATAAAGCATTAGTTTAAAATTTATTTTTACTTTATTTTATACATTAGTTTAGAGCTCACTTATATATAACTTTGTTACAAATACATATTTTATCCTTTTGGCAAACGAAATTTACAGCATACCACTTCCTTTCGCTTTACAATTCATTTATTCTCTTCTTGTTTCACTTTTTCACTTAATTTAACTTATACAAATTTTAGCGCGATTCAAAATCAAATATTTTTAATGGTCAAAATTGTAAATTAAAGCCGCCGCGTTATATTAACAGAAATGGAAGTGTTTAGTTTTTTCTATATTTTATTTATTTTATTTTTGTTTTTTTTTTGTTGCATCCTTCTATTTTACTGTTTTAAAAAATGAATTAAAATTATTTTATTACACAGTTTGTCGTCGCTATTTATTATTTATTAATTTAAAATGTAGCAGATGCAACGCCTAGTTGTAGTGTTACTACTTATCAACATTTGACAGAAAACATTTGTTTTAAAATTCTCCATTTTTACGATATCTTCTTGTTTGTTTTCTTTCGTTCTTTCTTTCTTTCTTTCTATAAACATACAAAAACTTAAATAGTAAAATATACAATTCGAAAAGTCATCGCAATTTATTTATGTATTATTTACTAACGAAATTAAATTAATAGTTGCAAACTTGACAAACGTTCTAGCAATTATAAGAGCTAATTCTTATCGTAACTAAAATTATGTGTAAATATCTGGTTTTACTTGTTCTCTAAAATTATAATTTATAGCTGAAAAAAAGGAGAAACAAAATCGAACAGTATTTGAACTTAATGCTAAATTTAATATGCGTTTCGTGACACTTGCTCGATTTGTGATCTTCGCAACTGACTGACTTCCAATTGGTTTTATCGTATTGATTATTAAAATATTTAATCATTTTATTATGCAAGTTATTCAATAATTAATTAATTAGCTATTAACTATCGCAGTCCATGTCTGTCTGTCATTTCTTTTTGATGCGCTGCACGATCCATTCAAGCCCCTGATACAAGCTGCAAGTAGAAAGAAAATAGTTTGGTGAGAATTATTATTTTAAACGTTTATACAGTAAAAAGGTGTTAAATATTAACAATTTTGTACATGCCTACTTTTAAAACAGATATAATGGTTTGTCAAAAGGTTTAAGACTATGGTACTGTTCGCACCCTGGCCAAGGCATGGCGTACTAGGCTCCAAAAGCAATATCATCTTATACCTAAAGATCAGAGATTGCAAATGTGGTGTGCATTCCTGATAAAGAAAACAGATCTGCTGAGAAGACTTACAATTTGAGTAATTTGCCAGCAGAAGTTGCTTAGCTTGCTGAGGGTAGGGTGCAAATATATTCGATAAGTACAAGACTAACATTACTGCAATCCAGCATATACGATGCATAGTACTGGACTGCTCTTAAAAACATTCTATGCCATCTGCTACAGCTGTCAAGAATAATAAGTACGAATTTGGATGCAGCCTCGTCACAACGGAAGAGAAAGACGACGATGTACAAGAGGAATTTCACGAGCGCTGGGAAAGTCACTCCGAACACTGCACCATAAGCAATGTGAAAGTCGTGCTTGGTATTCTACACGCCGAAATCCGGAACAAAACGAGTTAGCAGCACCAGATTGGAACATCACAAAATAAACAAGACTACATGGCTTAGTTCCTATCAAAACCAAATTCTTGACGGCAGGCACCCAGCGAGCGTTAGGAGGTCTCAACATCTTGTCGCAGCCAAGGTACGCAACAGAGTCAGCTAGCCGTCCGAAACCTGCAATTACAAAAGACTGCTAAAGCCTTCTCAGCCTCAGCATCTGACTAAAGGTTTGGATGCCGGAGTTACTTACTGCAAAAAACAAAACTGAAATCTAAAATCCGGTTACAGATGCAAAGGAACCACTGAGAATATGAGGGAGTCACTTCTGTAACCGACTTGTGTGCGATGTGTAACACAAAGCCAGCGATAGAGAAGAAGCGACGGCAGAGCCATCAGTTAAAGATGAATTTATTGTACAGCCATCGGAATATGAGAAGGTCCACTTGGTTATTAAAAAGTTAAAAATTAGAAAAAAGGGTAGGCTCCAATAAGCTGCCAGCTGATTTATTTATGACTGGCGACTAAGAGTTGGTCTAGCGTATGCACCAACTTTTACGCAAGATTTGGTTCGGTGAATACATGCACAACAATTCTTTGTTCTTAGCGTGGAATAAGTAACCTTTCAATAAGACTCCAGGACTATATTAGTCTAACTTTAATCTAAAAATGTCGACCAGTGACCAAATATTTACACTATGACAAATCATAAAGATTGGTGAGTTTAACAAAGACATACACCAACTATTTTTCGATTATAAGCCATCTTCGACTCTCTCTCTGCACACTTCGACTTTGCATTATACCGGTAGAATAGAAGCTCTTTGAACCCTTCAATAAAATGAGTGCATTGTGCGATTTACCTAATCTGTTTAGTCATTACATTCTACGTCTATATGCAGAATATGTTGAGCACGATCTACCGGAAGAAAGTGATGCATTATATTGATACACAAGAGCGGCAAGGCATGCTCGGAGACTGATGGGACTAGTAGTGAATGAGAGCAAGACGAAGTACTTGGTGTCTCCCAATGCCATCATCGCGTCTTGTACGGTATTTGTCGAGGGAGATGTTCAACTTTAGTGTTGTAGAAAGCTTTGTTCATCATCGTTTGAAAATAACCAGCAACAATCGGATAGAGATCAGAAACACGCTTGCCAATAGATGTTACTTTAGGCTCAACAAGCAAATTAGATGTAGAGCCCTCTTTCGTATAACTAAAATCAAGATCTACAAGACGATGATAGGCACGGTCCTGCTATATGGCGTAGAAGCATGCACCTTGATTGAATCAGCTAAAAAGGCGTTGCAAGTCTTCGACAGAAACATTTTTTTACAGATGGCGACCAGTTTCGGTGCTGCACGATTAGATTCACAAAGTGTAGTGGTTAGTCAGAAAAATGAAGAAAGAGCTCAATCGCAAATGTTTTACATGGGAGCCCAAACTTAATTGTTGGTCGAAGTAATGAAGGACAACCTAGCACGCCTTGGATTGACCATGTATGAGGTGACATCTGCTTAATATAACACGTCATAAAGCCTCAAAATGTGGACATTGTTATACTTTCTGAGACTCATTTCAATGATCGATCTTACTTTAAAATGCATGATTATGAGGTTGTGGCAACTAATCATCCTGCTGGCACAGCGCGTGTGGGATTAGCAATTATAATCAAAAATAGTATACATTTCTCGATCTGCAAACCCATTGTACACGACTGGGCACAAATTACAATTATTGAATTGCTGACAATTACTGGCAATATCTAAATTGCTGTAGCGTATTTGCCACCCCGTCATCGGGTATCTGAGTATATGTTTCTTAACGCGCTTCATAATCTGAGCAACAATTTTTTAATAGGAGGTGAGCCAGAACTGACAACCCTAAAGGTAAAGAACTATTAAAGTGCATCAACGCAAGGAACTACTCCGTTCTTGTCTGGACTATTGATAATGGCAAAAGCTTACAACATTTTCAAAAAAACTGGAAGAAAATGGTGTCGCAATTCAAGGCGAAAGTGATCCAGGAACCGGCAGAAAAGTATTTAATGCCGATGAAACTGCATTGTGGTGGAAAAGAATACCTAAAAGAACTTTTATATCAAAGGAAATAAGTAGTGTTCCCGGTTATAAGGTAGCTAAGGATCATCTTGTGATGCTCCTTTGCAGTAATGCCTCGGGAGATTTCTTCATAAAGCCAAAGGTGATTTATAAGTCACTTAATCCACGTGCCTTTAAGGTTGTAAACAAAAATAGTTTGCCAGAGTTTTGGAAAAGCAACAATCTGTGGACAGAAGTTGTTCATAAAACTAGACATCAGGGGAATATTTATGACGATATATCTGGACAGCTAAGACTATCGGAGAGAAGGATTTGACAATATGAAGGAGGGCGATATAAATGAGCTGTTCGAAGATGTACAATTGAGCGAAAATCACTTGCAACAAATAATGTCAGATGACGATGATAACTCAAATACATTTTTAGACGCAATATTAGCTTCCTCCAAAGAATTTTCGTAGCCTTGGCAGAACAATACGATGCTATGATTTTAGATGAGGACTCTTGCGAGGAGATAAGTGTAGAATTTATAAACATATTACAACATAGTCTACGGCCATATCGGGAAATAAAAAATAATTTTAGCAAATAAGAGTAATAAGCGTAAGCTTACCAGCTTCTCAAAAAAAAAAAAAAAAAAAATTAGCCCTCAATATAAACGGCTCTAAGCTGAAAGGCCGCATAGCAGAAAAAGTCTACCATATAAATTTAATGTTGAAGCATAATTGTTCAGACTGCCTGACATCTGCAAGGTCTACCAGCAGAAGTTGTGCTGTTCAAGACGTCTACCAATTCTAGAACTGTCTAGCTGTCAAACCCGTTGATGTCCCCTTTCTGAAATATGAACACTAGCAAGTCCTTTTATATTAAGTATAACCTTAAACGTTACTCGATATTTAATAGGAATAATATAATAGAAATCTCCACAATGATCGGCTACTGTCTGATAGACAGTTGTCATTGCATAGAGTAGGAGAAATCATGCGCACTTGTCTCGCCTTAAGTAGAAAAAAACCTGCGTGTCTTAGTTGCTTTTTAATTATGCAAATGTACATACTTCCTTTTACTTTTGTTCACAAATTACATCATTACAATTGTAAATCAATAAAGAAGCTTTTTGAAAATAAAATTTAAATAAACAAAGATCTAAAGCGACAAACGTGTCCAAACAATAACGCAACGCTTTCATGTGGCGGAACCTTAAAAACCGGACAGATAGCTTTAATCTTATCAGTATGGACATAAAAAATAGCAAGCTGCTGTTCATCAAACTACAAATACTCTATAAATACGACACAGAGGTTGCGCGCACCAAAACAAGCCTAATCTAAACACACATGACCGTGTATAAACAAGACACATTAAGTCACAGAAATAGCTGAGTGTTAAACAAGAATTGCCTTATCGCCGCTAGCGGGCTAAGCAAACTAAGCGCGTTACATACCCTTCCCCGGTAAGCGCACAACACGCCTGTATGTGCCATTGATGCTTCTTTATCGATGTCAAATCCAGTTGTCTTGAGATCTCTGCAGCAGACATGGAGCCCTTGAGATCCTGCAATACAAAATACAAAAAAGGGAACATTATTTTATTTGCAAACAAAGTATTTTAAGATACGTTTATAACGCGACTGTACGTGCCTGTTTGTTGGCATAGACTAGTAGACTTGCTTTACTCAGATCCTCATGCTGCAGCATACGATACAGCTCCTCTCGTGTGACAGCTAAGCGTTCACGATCCGTTGAATCAATGACCATGATGATGAACTGGAAGAGAGTAAATAAAAAATACATAAGTAAATAAATCAAGTATAGAATTAGACAATACAAGCTCACTTCTGTATTTGTGTAGTACGTGCTCCAGGCGGCTCGCAAACTCTGTTGTCCACCTAAATCCCAAACGAGAAAGTGTATATTTCGCCAAACTACCTCTTCGACATTCGATCCAATGGTTGGACTCGTATGTACAACTTCGTTCATAAGAAATTGATAGAGTATTGTTGTTTTTCCGGCATTATCCAAGCCTACCATGACTAATTTATGCTCTACAAAGAAAAACAATGAACAATGTATGGTTGGAAATTAATTTAATGATTCATATCTCAATAAGTAATAATATGTTTGTATGGGCATCAATAATAATAAAGTAATGTTCGCCCGTCCATCTGTATGCCTAGCTGTGAGATATTTTTTCTGTGTAGAAAAACTAAGCTCACGAAATAAGACTTTCCATGTGTCGCACTGTTACAAGAATATCTTCAAAATTTGTACGCGATTTGTATAGAACTATGGCCACTAGAAATTATTAAATATTTGATTATATAAATATGATACTGATTATATATGTTTAGTATCGGATTACAGATAATATTCTTAGCCTATATCAGATCCATAACAGACGGATATGACTAGATAAAACAACTTATAGACGCATTTCGATTAAACAATGTTTTTATATAAAAACAATTATACTGCGAATGTTATGCAAGACCCGATATATAAATTCCTAGATAAGATAAGATGGAACAGAGCTATACGTAAGCTAAGGTCAAGCAAGTAAAAAATCGTTATCTCGATAATCTCAATCGTTATCATATTATCTGGTTGTCAACTACAAAAACCTCTGTAGACAATTTGAACGATATTTATTGTGACTGACCTTAGCTGCAGTACGAGGGTAACTATTTGTATTGTGATTATAAAATTAATAAATTAAAAATACTCTAAACATTGTTGCAATGCATTGAAACTATTTGTCACCTCCAGCAAGCAAATGTTTGTCAACCATTCAAAGTTGGTTGTTCTTCATTGTTCGTATGATACGTTGGCCACATGGAACAGGACACAATTGGTTTCAAAGTGTTTCGAGCACAAATAACTTTTGTTGTGGATTTGGCTTGCCTTCGAAGACGCAAACAGTCGACTGCTGTTTTATTTCAATCCCAAAGGCATAGCTCTATGTTTTGTCGCATCACACAATTGAGTCAGCTTAAGGAAGCCGGGATGATGCGTTCTCAATAAATTAACGCCGACTAACATGAAAATTTAGCACTTTGAACTCACTCTTCTTCTGCTGCTGCATGTATCTCTCTTCTTCTATCTCAATGAGGTTTCACATACATTGCAAGTAGTCAGTCAGTCAGTTAGTCAGTAAGTGAAGCTGTGAGTGTTCATAATTGGCCTCAATTTGCCTTCCTTATGCTGCTGCTGCTAAAACAGTTTCTACTTTACTGTGGGGCCGCCACACACTATGGAATCTCCACTTCGTCTCTCAGCATTGTCATACATCGCATGTCTGTTTTTAAATGATGATATCGCATGCAATTGTCGCAACATATGCTCATCAGCTTTATAAGTTTTACTCATGCTCCATATGCCCCTTCATATTGTTGCGTCGGCATTTCATTCGAATTGAACCGCATATGTTTCAGACGCTCAATAAATTAGACAAATTTGAAAAAGATACGCACTGCATGTGTATTATGTGCGGGAAATGGATGAGAAACTGACCTATATATTCACGAAGCAATGTTTTAAATTGTACACACTGCAACTGAAAATATTTAAAGCGTATTTTCAAGCTGTTGGCTCCACTAATAAACGTAAGATTTACTTAAAAACGAGAACTTGAAGCAGTTCTGAAGGAGACATCGTATACTAATGCCTAGCCGCGATGCGCATCAATTGTAAGACTATTTGTGCACAAGCCCTGACGGAGGGGAAAGATGACGAAGATGAATTCTACGCGCGCTTGGAACGTCTATACGAAAATCGTGCTTGGCGATTTCAACGGCAAAGTTGGAAAGGAATAATTAGCCTTCACGATACTACCTCCAATAGAGGAAAGAGGCTAATCGATTTCACCGCTGGTCGGATCATGGTAGTTAGCAGATTTCAGCACCTCAAAATTCTCAGCGCTACGTGGCTTAGTCCCGACCAAATTACACACAACTAAATTGATCATGTTTTGATTGACGGAAGGCACGCATCGAGCGTGTTGGACGTGCGAACGTTACTTGTCTCTGCCAAGGTACGCACTATGCTCAGCGTAGTGCACGCCGTACGTTTCAACATGCAAGACGTCGGCAAGCTGCAATCAGAACAGACCGCCGTAGCCTTTTCAAACACACTCTCCCAACTGCTCTGGCAAACCTCTCCGTTCCTTCTTCCCAAGATATATGTGAGCAGTGGAAACAAATCACCAGCTCAATGGATAGGGCTGCCAAGGATGTCATTCGTTAAACAAAACCTGTGAATAATTCTAGGTACGACGAGAAGTGTCGCAATGCTACTGCAGAGAAGAACGCTGTCTATCAGCAAACTCTGCAGTCGGGAGCAAAGTGAGCTGTTAGAGACCGATATCAAGAGAAACGAAGAGAGGAGAAACGCCTTTTCACGCAAGAAAAAGGAACAAGAAAGGCGGGAGTTTAAGGATGTTGAGATGTTATGTGACATAAATGAAGCTCGAAAGTTTTATCAAAAGGTCAAGCGTCTGACTGAAGGTTTTAAGCCCAAAGTAACTTTCTTTAAGGATGACAATGGAAATCTGGTAACGGATGAACAGGAATCACTGTGATTATGGAGGAGTCATTTTTCCAACCTATTCGAAGGCGATGAAGCGCACAATTCCGCCGATAGAGAAATGACAATGAAACCACCAGTTAAAGGGACCCCCGCTGTGTGCACCAACTACAGCAGAATAAGTCTTCTTTCCATTGGATATAAGATTCTGTCACGCGTATTGTGTAATAGGCTGAAGCCATATACCGACTCACTGATAGGACGATATCAGTGTGGCTTCAGACCAAAAAGGTCGACCAGTGACCAAATATTTACATTAAACCAAATCTTGGAAAAGACCCGTGTATTTCACAAAGACACACACCACCTATCTGTCGACTATAAAGCCGCTTTCGACACGCCGATACGATTTTTTCAATCTTCTGATGGAATACATCCTATCACATCCAGTGCCCGTACCTACAGAGTATGTCGGGCTCGATCTTCCAATAGGAAGTGATGCTGATCGCTTACGCCGATGACATCGATATGATTGGCACGCAGGAACGGCGAGTCAGCAAGGCGTTCTCAGAGATTTAAAAACAGTCTCGGCTCATGGGTCTAGCGGTGAATGAGGACAAGACGAAGTATTTGGAGTCTTCTCGCACTCCGTCATCGCGTCTTGAGCGGTCAGTGACGACGGAGAATTTCAACTTCAGTGTTGTAGAATAATTCGTCTATTTTGGATCCGAGATAACCAGCAACAACAACGTCAGCCTGGAGATCAGGCGTAGAATCACGCTTGCAAATAGATGCTTTTTTGGGCTGAACAAGCAAATGGGCTGAGCAAAAAATTTCTCTCGAAAGACAAAAATCAAGATCTATAAGACGCTGATACTCTCGGTCCTATTGTATGGTGCAGAATCATGGACCGTGATAGAGTCGTTGGAAGTCTTCGAGATAAAGATTCTTCGCAGGATTTTCGGTTCTATTAGAGTCGGCGACGAGTTTAGGTACCGTATGAACCGCTATTCGATGAGGTTGACATAGTCCAGCGCATAAAATTCCTGCGGCTGCACTGGGCTTGACACTTCATTCGAATGGATGAAAGAGCTCCAGCACGCATGGTTTACATGGGGGGCCCAAATTTGATTGGAGGATGCCAAAATAGAGGACGACCGGGCACTCTTTGTTTTTTTCATTGAAAACGACTGGCGCCAGCGCGCACAGGACTATGGAGGCTGGTACGCCTTCCTAAATGTGGTCATGACCGGAAGACGGTTGACGGCCATTTGAGTAAGTAAGTAAATAAAGGATCGATGGAATGTTTGCAAATAATGCACCGATATATGACTCTGAATTGAGTTACATCATAGATCAAGGAAACGAAAAGTTTATGCACTCAAAAGCAGCTAAAATATTTATAGAAACCGGATTTGATAGAAATGCGAATATAATATAAACCGAATTTTTTGTTTTTGTTTTATACACTATACAAAAATATATTTATTGGGTATATTGGGTTTTCTTGCTATTTTAAAATATATAGTATGATATAGCGTAGGCGAAATCGGAGACTCAATAATCAAGCTGTCTGCACGAGTGAAAAGTTCTGATAGTTTATTTCAGGTTTTGGGATATTTCAAAATTTACTTCCTACCATATAAATCTATAACTAAGGTCGTGTATTTTAAAGTTGAACTTAGCAAACGAATCAGCAATTTTTTAAGTGTATGTTTTTCAAAATTTTATGGAAGGCTTTTACACCTAAAACACCGTCCCTGGATTAGCTACTGGTTGGCCCTGATAACATTTAATTTAATTTAATTTAAAACTTTAAATGAAATAAATATGTACAGCATATTAGTTGCAAGAGCGCATTAGTGTTTGCACCGCACATTTGACACCCTATAATTAAAAAAGAAGAGCATCAATGTTAAACGTAGCTTTTTATTTATTTTGTCAAGTTTCAATATGCTGTATGCAGGGTATAATATAGACGAGCACCTTGACTATAGCTATTAATTGATCTTGTTTGGAATAAGTAAATGAGCAGCTAAAGTTAAAAGTGAAGTCATCGGCGCACTAATATATTGCAAATACGTGTATTTCTATTTGTTAAAAAATAAAACAAATAGAAAAAAAAACAAGATACTTTTTACTTGTTTCGTTGTTCTGATCATAGAGAAATAACAAATAGGTATACGAAGTAGAAAAGTATTTCTTTTGTCCCATTTCAAGTAATTCTCCACAGATGTAATATAGCGCAAGTGCCAGCGCCTTTTCCAATTCACGAAGCACTTCTGATAAACGCTTCTTGATATGGACGGACTAGTGCTCTTGCAGCGTTGCAGTCTTTATAAACTCAATCTTCAAAAGGGGCCTAATCGGGTGCAAGCAAATCACGTACAAGCAAAGATGTCTTAGCAGATGAATTATTGTGATGTAAAATCCATGATTTTATTTGCCACAATCCAGACATTTTCTACATATTGCTTCACGCAAACCCCCAATTTTCATTGGGATGTTTGGGCTCTGGTTTCGACGTCATAACCATGTAGCAGATTTCCGTAACCCATTTGAGCAGATCTAAATTGTCGTTGATATAATTCAGCACCTCCTGAACGGTTCTTATGGTACTTCTGGTCAAAATTTGGTCAAAAAAAAAAACATCCTCTCCTTTTTTTTTCTAATACTAAAACGTCAATTTTTTCACAGCTTCAACATTTTGATTAGTTGTTGACGTGCTGGTGCGTCAATCGAAATTAACATCTTCTCGACCTTCTGTGAAGATTTTATGTCAATTATAAAAAGAATGTTGTTTGCTTGCCAAATGCTGTAGTCAACATTTTAAGTGCGTTGTAGCGCTTAATTTTATTCTTGAAGCTAAATTTAATACAGATTCGTTGATCCATTTTTTACGATAACCAAAACATCACCAACTACATCATCCTACTAATCCTACTTTAATATTATAAATGCGAAAGTTTGTAAGGATGTATGTATGGATGTATGTTCCTCCCTTACGGCTAAACAGGTAAACCAATTGGTATGATTTTTGGTATAGAGATAGATGAGACGATGGAAAAGAACATAGGCTTCGTTTTGACAAAATTGGAAGGGGCGTGGTAACATATTTTGGAAACAAGTGTATCAAAATAAGAAAAAAAAAAAAAAAAAAAACAAATAAACGTAGCCCGCGATATTTGAAAAGTAGTCTTTTTTTTAACAAACCTCGTAGACTCCTATAAACTAATACTGAAAAATATATCGTCTTTATATATGTTCATCAAAATGCAATAGTATGTATGTATAAACTAGTATTGAAAAAAAGGACTTTAAACCGGTTTAGATCATTATTTAAAATTTTCTTGTCTCCAAAGTTATTGTTTTCCGGTGTTTTTGCTTATTTATTTAAAACTTAGTATTGCATGTATAACCAAAACTATTAAAAAACAAAAGGTTCCGCATTGCATTGCCTTGAATTGATATTGAACTACCCAAACCAAAATAAAAACAAGTTCAGTAGACAATAAAGAGCAAAAATAAAATCGAAATAAAAATAAATTTACTTTGTAAATATAAAAAAAACGAGTCTACGGATGTTGGCAACAAATCATACAACAACAAATTACACTAAAGCAGCATTTAGACGATCACAGATACAATAATGTGACACATATTTGTCAAAGTGTCAAAATCTTTTCATATTAGTTTAAACACAAACAATGATAAAGAAATCTTGTATTTTGACCACAAACAACGTCTGTAAATTTTCCCTATTCCCACGACTCGAATTAACATTTAAAAGTTAAAGTTCTGATACGATTCCGACGATAAAAAAAAATTCCCACATAAACCTGCCTATGTGAAATGTTTTAAATATTTTAACATTTGTTGATATATGTGTAGAATTGCATCCAACTGGGATGACTTTGAAGGCTAAAAAATACACATTTCAGAGATGTCTTTAATCTTAAAATTGCTTTTGAACCTAACATTTTTATGCGCAATATATTCCTACCTTTATCTGTGTGGGATATTTTATTGGGATTAATGTATGATATACAAAATTTGTCAAGCTGAACTAAACCACAAAAAAAAACCTCTCCGACCCCTTTGATACCAAGAGAGCTTTCAGGCAGGGTGATGCTCTGTCGTGCGATTTTTTCAATCTTCTGATGGAACACATCCTACGCCAGAGCCCGTATACACAGAGTATGTCGGGCTCGATCTTCCAAAAGCAAGTGATGCTGCTCGCTTATGCCGATGACATCGTTATCATTGGCACGCAGGAACGGCGAGTCAGCAAGACGTTCTCAGAGATTGAAAAATAGTCTGAACGCATGGGTCTAGCGGTGAATGAGGACAAGACGAAGTACTTGGTGTCTTCTCGCACTCCGTTATCGCGTCTTGGACGGTCAGTGACGATTTCAACATCAATGTTGTAGAAAACTTCGTCTATCGTCAGCCTGGAGATCACGCGAAGAATCACGCTTGCAAACAGATGCTTTTTTGGGCAGAGCCAGCAAATGAACCCTCTCTCGAAAGACGAAAATAAAGATCTATAAGACGCTGGTACTCCGGGTCCTATTGTATGGCGCAGAGGCATGGACCGTGATTGAGTCGGATGAAACAGCGTTGGAAGTCTTTGAGAGGAAGATTCTTCGCAGGATTTTCGGTTCTATTAGAGCCGGAGTCCCGTATGAACCGCGAGCTGTACGAGCTATTCGATGAGGTTGACATAGTCCAGCGCATAAGATTCCAGCGGCTGCACTGGGCTGGGCACCTCATTCGAATGGACGAAAGAGCTCCAGCACGCATGGTTGACATGGGGGGCCCAAACTTGATTGGTGGACGCCGACATAGAGGACGACCGGACACTCGATGGAATGACCAGGTATGGAAAGATCTCTCCGTACTTGGCATTCAGAACGACTGGCGCCAGCGCGCACAGGATTATGGAGGCTGGCGCGCTTTCCTGGATGCGGCCATGACCGGCAGACGGTTGACGGCCATTTAAACAAACAAAAAAAAGATTCTTTGAAATAAATTTACTGGTTTATACGGCTATAACCCTTAAAGAGGGAATGGCATGTTTATTAAACACTGAAGAGGGAAAACGAAACTTCAAATATCCCAACTTAAAGACTATTATTATTTCCAAATTCTTGTTATTCGCATAAAAGCATTTCAACCAGTCGAGACCATCCCTTTTAGAGTTCCGATCTTAATTAACATCAAACGACTTTTGTGCCAACTCTTTTAGGGTACCGATCTTGACCTAATTATATGTTTCTAGCAAAATTAATATTAATAAAAATGAATCACACAAAGAAAGAGCGGTAAGTCTAGACAGTATTGAAAAAATTCAGCTGGATTGTCTTGAAAACTCTATACATATAAATAAAATTGGAGTGCATGTTTTTAATACCCAAATACAAACCTTTTAATAAGTGCAAGTTTATCTAACTATCTGGTTGCCTGTCAAAATGTTTGTTCCGGCTAATCTCCGAAACGGCAGAACCGATTTTGATGGAACTTGCACTGTATGATAACTGATATTCTAAGACGTAATTTACACTACCGGTCACTCAATATTCTATTAAAATTGAGCACTTGTGGGTGCTGGGTTCGTTTACCAACAGGATAACGATCCTAAACACACTTCCAAACTCTACCGGAATTACATAGCAACCAAAGAAAAGCAGAAACAACTAAAATATATGGAATGGCCTCTTCAGTCCCCTGATTGTAACCCTATTGAATTATTATGGGACGAATTGGACAGAGAAGTAAGAAAAATGCTACCAACCAATTCAAATCAGCTTTGGAAGTTTCTGCAAACTTGTTGGAATCGACTCTCAATGGAAAAATTAGGTAAACTCATCGAAAGGATGTCTAGAGTATGCGCTGTTGTATTACGAGCGAAAGGCGGGTATTTTGAGGAATCCAAAACATAAAGTAATAATGCAAAGTATCTGTAAAAGTCCACATATTTTGAACAGTAATGATAGATTTGCTAATCCTAATCATAAATTATGCTATAAATAACTATGACTTAGTAAAACTTGGTAACATTTTTTGCAAATAATGAGGTGAACCCAAACTTTTGACACGTAGTGTATGCCACATTTATTTGCAAACGGAGGGAGCGATGCCACGTTAAAACGGTAATCAAAATTCATCATATCTTTGCATTCAGGTATACGAATGATATTTGGTATACATATTAATGAAACAGGAAGAAGATCACATCATGAGTGTGGTTAATATGGATGGGGGCAATGCTATATATACTATATAAGCGATAAATAAATTTCGACATATCTTTGCATCAATTTAATGTTAATGGGATCTGGAAAAGTAAGATCCAGAGGAAAAATTGGTATGGTTTGGCTGTCAATAGAGCACATTCATATTTTCCACCCTTTAATTTTAAATAGTTGTGTAGAAGACGTTGCACCCCAAAAAACAAAATGATATTTTATTTGCGTACAGTTTAAATAAAACTAAAACCGTCTATAATAGATTCTGAGTTCTTGGTGTTCAAACATAAGAACGATGAACGGACAAAGCTATATCGACTTGACTTTGGATGCTGGTCAAGAAGTTATAAACTTTATAGAAACAAGGCCATGTTATAAAAATGATAAAATTACCGGGCTCTAGAATTCACGTGTAAAAATATTTTGGATATTTGGAATGCATGTATATAAAATTAAAATTTGTTTATACTAAACTAAAAGCTGACTAGTATCGCAAAAAACAATTCGAATACTTTTTAATTATTATAAACGACAAAGATGTATGTGCAGAGCAGAGTATTGACGTTGTTTGACACATCACTACATCGAATTTTTGTATTTTTATCATTAATTATCTTTATAAACAAGAATAAACGTAAACTTCTTTAGTGCCGAAGTTTTTATACTCTTCACAGCTGTTTAAATTAATTACGTGACTATTTAATTAATTTATTTTTAAATGGTTAACTCAACTTAGAAGAAAGTTTTAGCTGAAAAACCACCAAGTTCGCAGTCGGCTTATATGGGAAGCACCATTAAAAGTAAGCGGAAATCACCTTTTAATAAATATATATGAAGATTTCATATATAATAAAAATACCATATCGATTGATATTAACTGTCATAAAAAGATGATATTAAGCATAGAAACAATACCCAATTAAAATTTACTGACTAAGGACAGACAGAGGGATTTTCGTCCCCTATATAATATATTTTACTTTATGGTTTCTCGGATACTTTATGTGTTGCATAAAAAGTTGGTGAATCCTACAAAAACCGTGTTCGAGTCTATGTTTAAAATCAACGAAGCTTCTTTGAATTTCATTTCAATTTCACTTGCTATTAGATTTCAAAAATTGAGTCACCAATTTGATTAAATACGCTTCTATCTAAAGAAACATTTGGTATATACAATGACTAATTCTAATAGATAGGGAGTTAAATTTTTGACTAATCTACATCAAAATAATTATTTATTTCATATGTTTTAATCAATAAATTATCAGTTAACTAAATAAACTCGGAAAACACTCGTTGATTTTTGTAATAACTGCTGATGGTGGCAGCGATTTGGATTTCCTTGTTGCAACTGTTTTTTAAGAATTTGGGTGCCACACCAATTGGCACCAAAAAAAAACCTCATGGACCGAATTTCCATCTGGGAATGGCTGCTGAATGGCAACAAAATCAACCCGTTTCTGAAACAAGTGAAACGTGAAGCGCAAACGGTCGTGGGTAAAGGGTGGCGAAGCGGTTCAAACGGTTGCCAAGTTCGGATTGACGGTCAGGAAGATTTTGCTGTATGTTTGGTGGAATTGGCCGGAAATCATCTACTATGAGTAGATGGCCAAACGCTCAATTCGGTCCTTTACTGTGAACAGCTGGACCGCTTGAAGGCAGCAATCGCCCAGAAGCGGCCATCTTTGGCCAATAAGACAGGCATTGTGTTCCTTCAGACCACACACTTCGATTGTAACGCGCCAGAAAGTCCGGCAGTTCGGATGGGAGGTGCTTATGCATCCATATTATAGTCCGGATCTGGCACCATCGGATTACCATCTCTTCCTGTCAATGTCGAACGAATATACGAACGACTTTTGGTTCCAATTAGATTATTAGATGCGGATCGAATCTTTTCAAACGAAATTTCTTTGTTAAGCGAGCCCAGCAATAGTTATTTTCTAACCATTCAAAATAATATAAACCCTGGCAACTAGCCTCATAAACTGATTTTGTGCCAAAATTGAGTTCAAAGCGCTCACCTCTACAGACATGTTTCGATTTATACTTGCGTGGCTGTTTGACAAAACAGAATCATAAACATAGATCAGCTATAAACAGTGATAAAAGCAAAAAAGTTGTTGCCTTTCCATAACGAAACTTATTCAGAAAATAAGAAACCGATTTTGAGAATTTCTATATACATATATTTTATTTGGAGTACATTCGAAGAAATATTAGGTCAAATTATTTTTACAAGTTGCCGAAATATTATAACCTGACTGTTCATATTTAAAGCATGTGCGAGGAAGAGTGTTAAAGCTTCGGTTTCACCAACCTTTATGATTTATTATTGACGCACTCAACAGCTGGCTGTATGACCTGATCATAGCGGGGAACGATTCATAGCAAGAGAAACGAAACAAAGGCATTTGAGTGAAGAATTTTATAGATTGTGGTATGAACACGAGTAACTCAATATCTAACAGACAGCAGCTTCTTTACGAACTTTTTAAACATGTTCAATAGTATCACAAGCCATTTTTTTCTTCCAAACCAGCACCAGCTGACACATAAAAAGCAACAGATTGCTGCTGGTTGATTGCGTTTGCCAGACTCTGATTGAATGGCAGCCAATATTGCAAAGCATGCAAATATCTTTTGCTTCGATTCTCTTATTTTTTCGCATATTAACACAAAAGTTATCAAGTGTGCTCGACATCCAGATACACTGTACGCTTTTGATGACAGACAGATAGCACAATACTGGCTATGGCCAGCCATGAATCATTTTGCGTGTTACAAATATTTGCACAAATTTATTATACCCTGTTAGACCGCTTGACTACAGTGTATTAAATTGCAAAGCTTTCATATACACCCAAGTATATGTAGCCATATGTTGTTTCATGTGAATTAATTAAAAACGAACAACTTTTGGTTAAAGTTAAAAACAAAACATAAACAGAATCAGAATCAGAAAAAAATCAATAAATATTTATAAACTTAAAACAAAAAAAAACTAAACAAAACAAATCAATATAAAATATGCCAATTGGTTGACCACAAAACCCACAAACACAATCAAAATTCCGTGACCTAGAGCAACAAGTAAAAGTAACAGAGCCACAGTAAGCTGTGCCATATATGACAGCCTGACGGCAAAAGAGAGAAACACAAAACACTGAAAAGCCATATAATACAGTTGTGTCACCGATTAGCATTAAAATAGAACCACGAGTACTTATATTGGTTTCTTTTATTTTAGATACTCATTTATTTAAATTACATTTAAGATTTTTTAGGTTTGTGTGAAAGTATAAAAGAGACAGAAGCAGGTATTGGAGATTCCATAAACTATACGTGGATTGATATTTACACATCTAGCCTTGGTAATAGTAAGTATTAAAAACTGGTATAACGAAATCGATGTTCGCTCGATGAATTCCGTGAAAAACATCGAAGCTGATAAGACCTCAAAACATCAATCGACTGTATCGGTCTTCCAAGACGAGTAAAAGTCAACATTACCGCTCATATGGTTACAGTAAAGTAGAACGGGTAATTCTGAATGGTATTCGAAAAAAGAAAAACGCCCCAAGCAGCTCAGAACGTCCGCTTGGACACTTATAACTGTGAGAAGACAACCACAATCACAACAATGAAAACACAAAGCCTCGGATAGAACCCTATGATGACGACCCCTGCAAACGATATAAGAACCACGATTTATGGATATGCTGCTGGAATGTCCGCACCTTCTTAAACACAATCTCCTCTGGACTGCTCCGAAAAACCTCTCCTATGTGAGCAGTAGAAACATAACACCCACTCCATGGGCAGTCGGGAGCAACGCATGCTGTTAGAAAGCGAAATTGTGAGAAACGGAGAGAGAAGAAACGCCTTCTCAGACGCAAGAAAAAGGAGCGAGAAAGGCGGGAGTTTGAGGATATTGAGATGTTACGTGACAGAAATGAAGCACGAAATATCAAAAAGTCAAGCGTCTGACTGAAGGTTTTAAGCCCAAAGTAACTTTCTTTAAGGATGACAATAGAAATCTGTTCACGAATGAACAGAAATCACTGAGATTATGAAGAAGTCATTTTTCTAACCAACTCGGAGTCGATGAAGCGCACAATTCCGCCGACAAAGAAATGACACCGGAACTACCAGTTAATGATGGCACTATGGTAAAGCCAACGGACTATAACGAGGTCAATTCAGTTATTAAAAGTTGAAAAATAACAAAATGGAAGGCTCTGTTGGGTTGCCAGCTGAGTTATTTAAGACCGGCGGCGAAGAGTTTGTTAGAAGTATGCACGAACTTTTATGCAAGATATGGTCCGATGAACGCATACCCAATGACTGGAATCTTTGTTCTCTGTCTTATCTTTAAGAAAGGAGACCCCGCTACTACCGCGGAATAAGTCTTCTTACCATCGGATATAAGATTCTGTAGCGCGTATTGTGTAATAGGCTGAAGCCATATACGGATTCACTAATAGGACCATATCAGTGTGGTCTCAGACCAAAAAGGTCGACCAGTGATCGAATATTCACATTACGACAAATCCTGAAAAAGACCCGTGAGTCTAACAAAGACACAGATCACATATTTCTCGACTTTAAAGCTCCTTTAGACACACCGATACAAATGAAGTTTTTCGACGCCCTGTCTACACTAGGTATAGCGGCGAAGATCGTTCGTTTTTCGCATGATGATGCTATCTAACACTAAAGCGTTGTCAGGGTGGGGAAAAACCTCTCCGAACCCTTTGATAACAAGAGAGGTTTCAGGCAGAGCGATGCTCTGTTGTGCGATTTTTTAATCTTCTGATGGAATACATCCTACGCCAGTGCCCGTACATATAGTAATGTCGGGCTCGATCTTCCAAAAGGAAGTGATGCTGCTCGATTACGCCGATGACATCGATGTCATCGGCACGCAGGAGTCAGCAAGGCGTTCTCAGAGATAGATAAACAGTCTCGGCTCATGGGTCTAGCGGTGAATGAGGACAAGACGAAGTACTTGGTTTCTTCTCGCACGCTGTCATCGCGTCTTGGACGGTCAGTGACGATGGAGATTTTCAACTTCAATGTTGTAGAAAAGTTCGTCTATATTGGATCCGAAATGACTAGCAACCACAATGTCAGCCTGGAGATCAGACGAAGAATCACGCTTGCAAATATATGTTTTTTGGGCCGAGCAAGCAAATTAGAAGTAGAGCTCTCTCTCGAAAAACGAAAAATAAGATCTACAAGACGCTGATATTCCCGGTTCTACTGTATGGCGCAGAGGCTTGGACCGTGATTAATTCAGACGAAACGGCGTTGGAAGTTTTTGAAAGTATCTTCGCAGGATTTTAGGTCCTATTAGAGTCGGCGACGCGTTTAGGTCCCGTATGAACCGCGAGCTGTATGAACTATTGGATGAGGTTAATATAGTCCAAAGCAGAATATTCCAGCGGTTGCTCTGGGCTGGTCACTACATTCGAGTGAACGAAAGAGCTCCAGCAGGCATGGTTTACGAATGGTTGGTGGACGACCAAATAGAGGACGACCGGGCAAGCGTTAGAAAGACCAGGTGCGGAAAGATCTCAACGTACTTGGCATTTAAAACAACCAGACTACAGCAGTTGGTGCGCTTTCCTGAATAAGGGCAACAAAGGTTGACAGCCAGCCAAGTAAAGAGTATTAAAATTCGCCTAGTATGTCTTTGGAGCAGGTCGACAAATTCAGTCATTTATGTGTTTTGAATTAATGTCCATTTTACTTTTAGATAATTTTGACAATTCGTAGATATACGAGTATGAATCATTTCAAACTCATATGATAACTAAATTACTTAAGAAACACTCAGGGAGTTCACACCGAATTTAACAGTTTGATTAACTGTTATTTGTTTATCTAAACAAAATATATGAAAAGAATGAAGTGAAGGAACAAAGTACAACGTATTTTGAATTATTATTTTTTGTTTTAGACCACAATATGAGTCAGAAATAGTTGTTTGAGTTACAGAAACTATTATATTGAAGGTAATCGATTCATCAATAATCCATATAAAATTATGTTTACTGTAAGTTTATTGACTGAACAACAAAATAACTAAACATTGGATAAAATTACAAAAAAACAGAGGAAAAATTTTAGCTTTAAACAATTCCTAAAAACTATGATTTTTATTCATAAATTTTTGTACATCAAGGCCTTCTCTAACTCGTATAAACTTGATTTGTATTTAAGAAAAATAATATATTTTTTTCCATTGTAATAGAGTTAATTTGCGATTATTAAATGCGCCAATAAATTCCACATATATTTTGATGTGAAAACCTATCCATGACAAAACTTTATATTTATATGTTCATATTTATAATAAATATATATACATATGTACATAGATATATTTCCGCCTATATATATGTATATAGCGGAGAAAAAATTTATATATGAATACAAAGAAACAATATTTTCTAGAGTTAAACAAAAGAAAAATTTTACACAAAGCAAAAATATCTGTTTCCCAGAATATAATATTCTTTCATATAAATAAAGGCAGAAGAGCCAAAACAACGATACCGAAATGTGCGCTATGCTTGAGACTCAATAGTTAATGCTTGTTCCCTCTTGAATTCCGTTTCACTTTACACACTATTGAAGTTGAAAGTGTTCTTATACACAGACACGCGCTCTCCTCACTCTTTAAATTATGTTAGGCTTGCTAAGCGATAATTGTCCCTTCTCTTAAATTTTTTGTACTTTGATACCACTTTTTTGAACTCAAAACGTTCAAATTTAGGCTTCGCAAAGAAAAAAAGGGAATGCAGATTGTTAAACAGAAGGGACAGATCCGTGTGGTAGCTACCGCTTCTAGTGGACTGTTCTGAACCTATATGAAATATTAGTATTTTCTTAGTCTCCAAGTTCTTGTTGTACATACGGACCGAAAGTAATGCGAATCAAAAATATATTCACTTTATGCGGTCTTCCTAACCCTTTATCCATGTAACCTTATACATTATATGTACAGGTAATAGAAATAGGCGTTTAGTTCGTATGTCCAGGAATACCGACTTGGGCATCCTGAACGAGTGACGACCGTGGAGAGTCTTATAACCAATTTTTAGTATGATTAAATGAAAACTGTGAACCATATGACGTATTCATGCAAACACAGATAGACAGACAGAGAAACATGGCTAGATCGACTCGTTTTGTTGCGCTGATCAAGAATATATATAATTTATGGTAGCGGTGACTTTTAAGACTAATCACACTATGTCACTTTGTGAGCAAATATGGCTCGACTTAAAGACCTAATCTCGGCTCAACTTAAAAGGAAACTATTTTGCTAAAAATTTAAATTGTAGAAAAGGTTTGAATTGTAGGAATTAAAACCCAATTTCTAAAATATTCTGCTTGAGAATGAAACATTGAAGGCGAATTAATGTTGAACTTGTTAAGGTCCATATAATACAGCGCTTAAAGTATTGGATATGTAAAGACTGACTGCGCCTTATCCGCCTAATCAAGCATATATAACAAGACCTCCGACATCACCTGCACAACTCGTACAAAAACCAAATTCACCAAAACTGAAATACCGCTTTTTATGTATAAGTGTGTAGGGTATAAAAATACTTGCACCATACAAATGCGTGCGTAATTTCTCAAATCTGGTTGCAAATAAAAGACGAAATTATTTATTTTAATTTCGTCATCAAGCCAAATGAAGTTCTGATCGTGGAAGTTGTTGCCATATAAGAGAACGCTGATCTCTGTCTGCGTTTTGCGTTGGTGTTGACCTTGTCACAATCGGTGCTGTTTGCTAATGATTGTTTTTTCTACACTTTTGTTCAAACAAATTTTTTGTCAACACAACTGTTTGTCTTTATCACTCATCATCAGTGAGCAAGTGAATGAGTATTTTAGTGGAGGAGAACCAAACTCAGAGTGTAAGTTCAATGGACGATTTAGGTCTACCGACGTCAATGTTTTCCAGTCACTTGTGTCACTAAACTTTTTAATACACTTCACACATTTTGTACAACATAACTGAATACTTTTGTTTGAAAAAAAATCGCTTATTAGTCAGTTCAATGAAATGATTTTACATATGAGTCTGTCTGGCCATATGCATCTATACTCAAACAGAAATACCATATAAATAAAATATGACTATACTTCAACGTCATATTAAATTGTATTATTTTTATATATTCATAGCAATAATGATTAATTGTTCATGCGTAAGTAAGTAATATGCTTCTCATTAATTGACGAATTGTTCTTGCATGGATTGAAATATTTATAATGCTGTTAAATATAAACAAAATGAATCTCCCATTACTTGTAAATTAAGGAGCATCTGAACATCCAAACTGCATCCCGCGCAGTGAACTTCACCTTTGGTCCCTGGAAGTTGCAGCTCTGGATGCTGAGAGAAGATGCTTTCGGCTAGTCTTGCACAATTTCCGCAACCCAAGAGATAACAAGTAAGGAAATTACAGTCGGGCGTAACCGATTGTAAGAAGCCCTGTACCGGTCAGGTCTCCTAACAAACACATTAAATGTTCCCGAGCTGACCATGACCACTTCCTACTGCACGAATAAGTGCCTCGTAAAACATGTTTTTATGTATGAAAAGAAAAGGGGGTCGTTCAAATTCAATTGCCTATAAAATCGTCATTTATTATCCGATTTTGATGAACTTTTTGGCTTTTAGCTTAGAAGGACGTTGTCTCTATGCCTCTATGTCTCTATGGTATACTCAATTTTTAAATAAACTTGTGAAATTCCGAAGCAGTCCTAGTCGAATGCAAAAAACACGAAGTCTCTAAATTTTACCGTTTCCGAGATCCTTTCATTCATACAGACGGACAGACGGACATGTCTATATCGACTCCTCTATCATTCTTGACCATAATGGGGGTAACTTTGGGGGGCTCCGACCATTACTTCTACCTGTTACATACATTTGCACAAAACCAATAGGCTCTTGTACCTTCGGTACAGGGCCTAAAAGTCCACGAAATGTGACGAAATAATCTGCATTCGCAAACCTGGAAAGCCTGCAGCCAATCTGGCCTCATAACGTCAGATAAGTTTATTGACGAAACTCTCCAAAGTAGTCGTAGAACTACTCCTGCATAGAACAATTCTAAACGAGCTGGTTCGATCCCTGATCACCAGTTTGGCTTCAGAGAATGCCATTGCATGCGCGGACAATGTCATAGACTAGTCGGGAGAATACTGAAGGCATTTGAGCAGAAAAAGTATTGTTCCGCCGTCTTTCTGAATTGATATGTTGTGGCATGCCGGTCTGCTAAAGACAATTCTGCCAGCACCGTACTACCACTTTATCGCGTCCTAGATTCAGCGCAGGAAATTGTTTGTGGGATGTGGTAAGAAAGTTCTCAAAGTAAAGAAGTCAGCGTCGAAGTTTCACAGTGAAGCGTACTTGGACCCGTCCTATATATGTACGCTCTATACCTCTAACATGTCGATCATCTAGGAAGTTAAGCTGCTGGCATACCACGTCTTCTCACAGGTGGCTTCACCTATTCTTTAAATGCAGCTCGACACCACCAATACTTGACTTAAGAGGTGGAACATTGTGGTCTATCCCGAGAAGTCCACTCAAACGACTTTCTCGCTGAGAAGAGACTGTCCCCAAGTTTATCTCGATGGAACAGCCATTCCAAGCAGCGCTACAGCCAACTATCTGGGCATGGTGTTGAATAGAAATAAAACATGTCGTCCTCCTCTGTGCACCAAAAGGATTTAACTCAATGAAAGGTTAAAAAAGCAGTTTTGGATAATCGGTGGAACGTTAACGCTACAGGCTAAGGAACAAGCTTCTAGTATACAAAGCGATAATAAACCTTTATAAACCTACGCAGTTCCAATCTGGGGCACTGTCAATAGCTGCAACTGCTTAATTATTCAAAATTCCAAATCAGCGCACTCAGAATTATTTCCAACACGCATCTGTTCCATAAAAACAGCGTGATCCACGAAGAACTTGGGGTTTCCTGGGTTTACCAGGAAGTTATTAAACTAAGCAGCTCCTACATAAACTGACTAAACAGCCAACACTCTTCCCATAAACATACTTGATGACAGCTCGACTTCTAGAATGCTCAAAAGGTGTCACCAGCTAGATTTCCCTCATGGAAGGCAATAAAAAATGGAATAAAAAATATGAATCTGCTGTACACATTCATCGACTGACTCTATGTGATGATGTATATATTGACTAAAAACAATTTTTTTTTTTTTTTTTTAACAATTAAGAAATATAGTCGAGGTGTTATAATATTTAGTCATAATAGATCTTGATTTATCCCTAAAATATATAATAAAAGTTTTCTTTTCTTTCGATCGGTTTCATACAAGCGATTGAGCTTTTGTATGACTCTTCTACACTTTCAGATACTCTCTGTAAGATTGGTTATGGAGCCGTATGATTCCTGCATGTAATGTAATGTAAATGTAATCGATATTCCGAAGCAAAGCTTTCTCTCTCTGCTGTTCGTTTGCTCTCATTTCTAAATTGTTAACTCGTCACCGATGACAATGAAATGATGTCTGAGTACCGTTAACTGTCGTTGAACTTACATTTAAACGTAATTAGCAGAATAACATGTTCTCAATTCACCTCCCCCGCTTCGACTCTTGATCACGCAATTTGTCTAATACCCACGAGACACACGTGCTACCGGTAGCTATTTCGTTTGCGCTATCTTCTATTTCATTCAAACCTGTGTGTTTCATACAAAACTGTTGTCGTTTGCTTTTATGACTTCACAAATAAATAAACGCAAATAAAATTGTTTTTTAAATTATTTAAAAGCAACGACGTAGTTCTGGATTTCAACAGTCAAGGTGTCTGGTTATTTGGTTGCCTGCCTTTTAGTGGTGTGAAAAAAACCAACTGGGTTTTCGAATCTTCTATCCTTTTTCATGATCCTTATTTCAGAGTAAGCAGCTGTTTTTATGTTTCAAAGTGCCGAGATTGGATAACACAGTTGTAGAGCTCGGTCAAATAAGCTGTACCACTTCAGCACAATAAAGCTAAGAAAAACAAAAAAGAACGATGCAGTCGATCAGTTTAGATCAGTGCTCGGCACCGGCCTTTCTCTCTCAAACAAACGCAACTCCAAAGTACGTTTGTAATTCGTGCCGAGCACTGGTCTAGATCCGTATGGCATATTTTATTGGGAATAGTGATATAAGATATACCAAATTTTTCGTTTCAAAATAAACTTAGCCACAACAAAAGGTTTTTTTTTAGCAACTCAGAAGGAGGAAGTGCCAAACCAGACGGACATGTTTATATCGACTCAACTCTTTATGTTGATCAATATTAATTGTTGGTTTCACCGATGCTCTATTACCAGTCACAGCTTTGACTCAACTATATAAAACTTAAAGTTGAGTGGTGAAATTTATTCCAAAACAAGGTCGGATACTCCTAAAATTAGAAGTATTTGAAGTCTCATTCTATAGAAGCTACGGTACCGACTTATAAGAAGATCTCATAAAAAAAAACTGTACGTCAGCGGTGGATTTGTATGAATGCTACCCCAAAAAGTTGGGGAACACATCCATTAAAATATGTTTGTGACTATTTAGTTGATATTGATTTAAATAAAAATGTTGTTCATACAAAAACAAATAAGTGGGCAGTGGGTTTGTTTGGAGCTACACCAAATATGAGACGACACACAGCAGGCGTCATAAGAACTATATCGAATTCTAAGCTAATATTGAGGAGAGATGGCTTTTGTATGGCACTATCCCAAAAAGTGGGAGTAGCATATCAATATGAATAATATATCAGTTTACGGCTAAAATAAACTGTATACCGGAATTCACATATGGGCAAATCTCGCGTGACGCACGTTACATTCGTACGCTTTTGTAGATTACTTTATAACATTTTTTTGGGTTTTTAGAAGATATACCGTGAACTTTAGTATAGTGCATAGAGGGATTGAAGTGTACTTTCGAATGACATGTAATATAGCTTCTTTACTTTTACCTTTTCCGAAATAATTGTTCATAAAGTGTTGTGACGCACGCTACACAAAATGGAAGTTACTTTTAAATTTTCAATTTCATTTGTAATTTTTAGCGAATTATGCATAATAAAGTACACAAAATCCAATATCTAAAATAAAGCTGAGAATAATAGAATTAAGAATTTGCTTATTTGGAGTCGAAAAAGTTTATGGTTTTTTAGCAAACACCGTGAACGATTGTGACGCACGTTACGTGACGCACGCTACATTTTTTCCATGGTAGAAAAAATGTAGCGTGCGCTACAAAAATAGAACCAAATTTTTTTTTTTTTTTGGGTAATAATTCTTTAACTCTCAATTTTGTTAACCTTTTTATTTTTTGAAACTTAAATGAAGTTATGAAATATGTTATGAAATATATATATGTATGTTTTAATGAATTTATGTAATATAATATGTTCACAATGAATTTATATGAAATAATGAATGTTTTAAAAAATGAACAATTTATAAATTAATTTTTTTCTTAAATGAGTCTACCGTAAGGGCCATTTCGAGCTCATTTTCATTAAATGATGCAAAATAATAATTGCTTTTTATTCCTGGCATGCTCGTTATGTTTGCCCATCTCTCCGAAAGAAAACCAGTAGTATTTCTTATATATCGGCCACTAACATATAAAATGGAAATGCCATGTATATGTTTTTTTGCCAAATTAAAAAAGTCGTTGGCGTTACTCAGAATTAGATTTTTAGCTTTAACCATTTGCCACACTTTTCGCTTTACAATAGCTCCAATTCCATCAACTGCTCCCTTTCCGTGGGAAGTTGCAAAAAAATTTCACTCAAAGTGGCTAACGTTAAACTCTTTTCTAAAATGCGGTAGACTTGACATTATAAATTTGTTTTTAAATTGACTTGCACAGCCATCGGAAAATATGAAGATTTTGGTAACGGAATGCTTTTTATTTATTTTTTTGATTATTAGCTTAAGGAAGCAATATACATCAAAGGCCATTTCCACTTTTTTGAATGCCTTGTAAAGGGTATTCTTGCACTTATACCCACTGTTTAGTGATGTTAATTGTTGCTCTTCTATTACTTGCTGTTTTTGTTCTTTTAATTTATTTCTGTATGTTTGCATACGGTTTCGGTTGTACTCCTTTAATATTTGATTTAACGCCGGATTTTTGTCCAATTTTTTTTTGTGCCGAAGAAATTTTTACTCTAGGGGGTGATTTTTTGGGGAAGGGGGGAGGGGCAAAATTTTAAAATAAACTTGTAAAATTCCGGAGAAGTCCTAGTCCAATGCAGAAAACACGAAGTCTCTATCTATTACCGTTTCCGAGATTCTTTCGTTCATACGTTCCGTCCGACTGCTGCTCTTTTTAGGCAAAACTGAAATCGTGACGCACGCTACAGAAATTAAATTGCCAAAAAAAAACAAAAAAAAATATGTAGAACTTTGTTTTTAAATAAACTTAAAAGTAAAAAATAGATATGATTTAGAACTATAGACGACTTAAAAAAAAAAATTTTTTATACTAACAATATAAAAAAACCTTAATTTCCGTGACGCACGCTACAACGCTTGGTCTTGACGTTTCATACCTAATTTTAATTATTCCAAAATAGAAACATAATAACTGTTATACAAAATTTGAAGAGAATTAAACAAACCTTAATATAGCTATCTGTCCGATCTTCTATGTTAACAATATTGTTATATTATGTATACCGAAAAAATGTTAATTTTTGGTATAAAAGTAACAACACCGAGGTTGGGTTGGGTTTGGTAATAACTTTTGTATTTATAAACATCGAAATGTTTTTTTTTGTTATAAATTTTTCAAATTAGATATCTACTCTATTGTTCTACATAAAAGAAAATAACAAAAGGCTCATTTCAAAAATTGTTCGCTGGTGGACTGTTTCTGGGATTTGCCCATATGTAGATACCTTGTACCAACCTTGAATATTTAAAAAATTTATACAGAAGTTATATTCCTAGCTAAATAAAACAAAATTCTTAGTTTACCATGGCAGAAAAACAGATTTGTATAAAGGACCACCCCTTCTATGTAACCGATAAAGACATAAATGAACTATTTTTTTACAATTGAAGTAACAGTTCGGCTGAAAAGTTCGTAGACTGACAGATATAATTTTTTAGTTAGCCCTAACCTTCAAAAGACATGTGTTTAAATTTGACAGCTGTCGTACTATTAGTTTGTGAGAAATATCATTTCGAGTGAAGCAACTTTTTTCAGTTTGAAGAAATGGATGGAAAGACGATTACCTCTTCATTGGCGCTAAATTTCTTTCCAGCGGGTATGCTCTTGAGATTGGAGAACAGCAAAAAGTCGCTGGGGGCCAGATGTGTAGAATACGGTGGATGCGGAAGCAATTTGAAGCCCAAATAATACAATTTTGATTTATAAACACACGAAATTTCTTTTTTAACCATTTTTTTCAATAAATTAAATTTTGATCATACAAAAACTCTTAAATGAAGGGGGCTAGCGTATTCATTGATCTAAAAAATTAGAAAGAAAATATAAATATGGAATAAGAGATTCAAAATTGGAAAACTCTATCTCTTATAAACTCCAAGATATTGATTTTCATACGGCCATCCAGATCAACAGATGGATACGTCTATATAGATTCGACTTTATATATGGGAGCAACCCCTATTTTAGTGGTCCTATATAAACTTTTATGGACTTTTATTACGTGTTTTTTTAGGATTTACGTAAGAATTGAAATATCTAAAAATTAATCTAATCTCTCTAAGTTCTCATTATTTCTACGGAAGTCAGACAGACGGACTTGTCTATATAGACTTGATTTTTGATGCTGAACAAGAATATATATAATTTATAAGTTTTTATAAGTTATATATCTTAGAGAAGACTTAGCATCTTCACTAAATTATACTTAGCTGAAGTAGGAATAGAAGAGACTAAACATGAAAAACTAAATTACTCTAATATTTTTATAGTCTCGGACGGACAGACGGACATGTCTACATAGAATGTTCAGTATTTTATTACGATTTAAGTACAGATACACCAAATTTGACGTTTCTAGCTGATTAACGCAGATGTGCTTGGAGCCTATCCCAATTAGCATGCAGACGTTTATGATATATTGACGTTTCTATCTAAACTCAGTTGTTTGGTATGGTTAGTGCCATTCTTTAGAGTGGGTGTTTTAGCACATACATGTGCAAAAGTTATCTGTGAAATAATAGCATTATTGAATTATAAAAACTTGAAAACTCTATTAGTCTGAAAATTTTTATTGTTTATACGGAAGCCAGACAGCCGGTCATGTCAATATCCAGAAGAAGCCACACTTCTATACTCTCACAAGACTTTGCCAAAGCGTTTGACAGGATAGGTATTCACACTATCGTAGATCAACTCGCAGAATGGCAGGTCAATTCTAAAATTTTTAACTACGTTAACAATTTTTCAACAAACAGAAAGATAACAACACGAATTGGAAACAACTACTCACCCGCTCTACCCCTTCACAATGGCATACCAATACCATGCTTTATGAAGCTTACGTTCCAAATATATCCCTCAAACAAATTTAGCTTACTCACAAAACTCACCAATAGTACCCATAATAAAAAAAACTACAAAACTTCCCTGGTAAATTAAATACCAATCTACAATAGATCAAATAATAACCATCTGTACTCACCATGGCATTCCCTACCGCACCCAGCAAAGAACCATAACTCAATCGCTCCCACCATGGCAACTTCGTCAAGTAACCATCGATACATCTATGAAGTCAAACAGCAAAACTCTTACACATCCACATGTCTACCGTGATGTAAAAACAAAAACCATCAACCCATATTTACAGACGGATCACAGCTTAACCACAGAACAGCCTTTGCTATTACCACAGACCATTCTACTTTTCTGTATTTTCTTCAGAAGTAATAGCAATTATTGAAGCGCTTAAATGCCTCATTACGAAATCAGACAAATTCCTTATATGCTCAGACGCAATAGCAAACATAAACAACTACGAATTTTAACCATCTTTAGCACGCAATCTTTTATCTATACATTACCCAAAATTCAAATTAAGGTGGATCCCAGGTCATACCAACATCAAAGGAAATAAACTAGCAAACTCCGCAGCTAAAAGCGCAACCCAACAATCTCTCATTCTTACACCCAATATTAATACATACATCCGATACTAAACGCTTCATTAAAAACAACCACAAAACAGCATTTAAAAACTCTCTACAAAAATCAAAAAAAAAAAAAAAAACAAACAAACAATAAATCCAAAAGGATGCACCTATGAATACTTTTCTAACAAATCCCCCATCTTGCTAGAACTGAACAAATTAAATTTAACCGACTTAGATTGAGTCATACCTAACTCACACATCTACATTATAAAGACAATACTGTAACAACTACGTGTCCAGCGTGCAACCACTCCATTATACCAATAAAACACATACTACAAGATTACCCCGCACTCTATACAATTCGAGCCAACTGTTTCCAGAACGTTGATCCCATTAATATTCTTTGTAATCCCTCATACAAAAATATGACTTTTATCGTACAGTTTCTTAAACCATCTAATTTGTATTACCTCATATAATATGTAAAAAATTTTTAATAGTTCCCTGTAAATAAATCAATTTTTGTATGTAGATTAGATCTAAAATAAACTTATAAGAGCTGAGACCATAGTAGCCAGTGCTCTAAGTTAAACTTACAGCCTATAGTTAGGCTATAATTAGCCTATAATTAGGCCCTGTACCGAAGATACAAGATATGTAACAGGTAGAAATAAGGGTCGGAGATCTCCTAAAGTTACCCCCATTATGGTCAGGAGTGATAGAGCATCATGTCTGTCTGTCCGTCTGTATGAACGAAAGGATCTCGGAAACGGTAATAGATAGAGACTTCGTGTTTTTTACATTCGACTAGGACTGCTCCGGAATTTTACAAGTTTATTTTAGAAAGTTGTTTTAATTGTAAGTTAGTAGTAATAAATAATAATAATTTATACTATTATATAAAGAGGAAAGATTTTTATGTTTATAATGAGTAAACTCAAAAACTACTTTGTCGATTTCAAAAATTCGTTCAACATTGGCAAGCTATATTCACCCTGAGTAACATAGGCTAGGTTTAGTGGAGGGAAAAGGGGTCTATGCCCCACCCCCCATAGAAGCGATAAACAAAATTCAACATATCTTTGCATCCATTTGAAGTACATAGATGAAATTTGGTACACATGTTAATGGGATCGGATGAAGTAATCAAGTTAAGACAAGAGAATTAAGTTTCATAGTTTAAGAGATAAAAAAAAGTTATTTGATTTATCGGTTTTTACTGGGCACAGCAAAGCGTGCCGGGTACAGCTAGTATATTGTATTATCATATAATTTCAGGGCGTTAAAATACACTTCACACATTCAGACAGGCGGAAATAGCCAGATCGATTTGGACCTTTATATACTTTAATGCGTTACAAACTTTTCGAAAAACTGAAAATAACTAAGGTAGACAATAGCGGCCGACAGGTACGATACGTTCGTGGATTTTTGCCGCCTCTTAAGTAATTGAAAAACCAAACAAATTATCCAGATCTCAAAAAATATTCGACGCAGATGGATAAAATGTGATACGGATATAAAAGTATCAAGTAATATTATATGCACTGAAAAATGGTGACGGTGCAGTAGAGCTTGGAAAAACATCGATTTAAGAAAACATCGATTCATCTGTCTAAAAATCGATGTTTTCCCAGCTGTACGGTGCAGTAAATAAAACTATTTAAAGAAGTCCGAGCGCAGTGGTTACTATTGGTCAGCAAAGGCGAGAATGTACACATGTATGTAAGTCATTATGTTGACTGCAACTAATTGATTAATTTTATATTAGTTGTACGTACACACAGGCGAATGGTGGCTAGAGCAACATAATAAAAACTAAATTTTATATATACACACACACACAGATCTGTGGCACTGCATTACTTACCTTCGTTGCCGAACATCCGCCATAATCTTGAGAGCAGTAAACCCATTTTGTTGTTGTTGTGGTTGTTGTTGTTTTTGTAATTGTTTTTGTTGTTGTTTATTCAGCGACGAAATTGTTTTCGAAGTTGATCGATCGTCACGCAGAAATGATAAAGAAATCACAGCCCAACTGTTTGTTGCTCCCCTCGTTTGTTGTTGTTGTTGTTATTGTTGTATTTATGATGTTGTTGGTCTTCTACTCCTTTTTATTATTATCTTTCTTGTTTTGGTTTTGGTTTCTATTTCTGTGAGCAAAAAAAAAGTTTCGCAATAAAACTTTTGAAAAGACAAAAACGAATATAACTTTCACTCTTTATGAAATGCTTAATGTTTTAGCACCAAAAAAAAAAAAAAAACATCGATATACATTATGTATGTATGTAACTGTATAAAAAAAAAATATTTATATATATATATATATATGTGTAGGTATAAATCCAAAATGCGTGCAATGATCGGGCTGTCGGACGTTGGACTTGATTTTTTAAGGCAAACAGTTGCAAATGTTGTTGTTGTTGTAAGAAGGGCGGGCGGGCGTTCGGTCGGCTGGGTATAGACGAAGGCATACGCACAAACGCACACGTAAAAATGTTGCGGAATGATTATTGCACTTGAACGAACACTTTCTGAAACTGTTTTATGAAATATAGTCGTCGCATTTGTTTTCTATTTTTTGAATACATGTACATATGTATAGTGTATGCATAATTACATACATATGCATGTATGTTTCTACGTATATATGTATGTGTATGTGTAGCTAATTTAAATTCGACATTATCTCATTTCTTTTGCATTCGCATTATTATTGTTGTTGTTGTGTCTTTTGTTATATTCGCCTTTGCCTTTTCAACGTCGTCGTCGTCGTAGACGTCGTGTGGGCTTCTATTATTTTTTTTTTTATTCAATACTCTACTGCTTCTTCTTCTTTGTTTCTACTCCTTTTCATTCGCACAACACTTGTACATCTTCTATTCCTTTTTTCTATGCTTTGATAAGATTTCGCTTGTTTTTACTTCTTCACATTTATTTATTGCACTGCATCTCGCTCGCTCGCACATATTAACTACACAATATCTCACTCATTCCGTTTTGCATGCGTCGTCTTCTTCGTCGTCGTCACGGTTATTATTTCATTTATTACAGTTTTAACTATTAACTTTAATTTAATTAGCACTTTATCTAACAGCGTTTAGACAACGCAATGTAGAAGAAAAAAAATAAAAAAAAAATGTTTGAAGGCTTCCGAAAAAAAAAACCAGACGAATTGCACAAAACGCACGAAAAACGCTGCACAAGCAGACGTGATTTATTTAACAGCGAATTTCAGTAATATTTGTTGTTTCTTTTTTTTTACTATCTGTCAACCGATACGAAATAATCCGAAGCGGTTGCAAAACCCGTTTCAATTATTCAACATACAGAGCTGTGTTGAAAATTAAAAGTACTCATGGTTGCAATTTGTGCTGTGGTGTGTATACGCAGTTGGCGCCATATTTGTAATTTAAAAAGTGAAATTATATTTCAAAGCAACAAAGCTTGCTTTTTATGATTATTTATTAACAAAACAATGAAAACTGTTATTTAATATTAAAAAACTTTATTACATTGTTTCCAACAAAACCGTTGCAGTTTTTCGCTTTTATCTCTAAGCAGTAGTGGAACCAATGTTGAGCTATGGCCGTAATAATAATGTGGTATTGAGCAGAATTTGTGAAAAATAATAGTGATATAGTAGAGTATAACTGGTATAATTGATATGATATGATATATTTACATTAATATTAATTAAATTATTCAACTAAACTCTCTTACACTATTACAAACAAACTAATTTGTAAGCAACTTAATATAACCCAAGTCTCTATGCCTGAAATTAAATCAAAACAAACTACTTGAAAATTTCTACCAAATATAATAATTACAGAGCAAACAAATGTAGACTTTATTAACACCAATCAAGCCATAATTGTTCAACACTTTTGCGAAATAAAAAAAAAAACAAATTTAGTAATTACACATTTTTGTACACTGACAAATGCAAAAACAATTTCAATAACATTCAAAAACCAAGCAATTAAAATTGGAACGTTACCAAATTATTCAGCAATTTAGACAGCAGAAATTAAAGCAATTCAAATAAAATTAAACCAGGTACATTTGTTCTACCTACAGATTTCTTATCTTCATTACAAGCCATCAACAATAAGAATTCTCATTTTGTATTTCACAGCGCGCCGTGATGTCTTCAGATTTCTTATTAGTGCGGAATTCACCCAGCAATATGCGCGATGCTTTTCTGGATGATGTGGTCATACGTGCCTACCGCATAGCAATACGTGAAAATGCAAAATTTTTTAAGGATAAAATTGTTTTGGATATTGGTTGTGGCCTGGGCATACTATCGATGTACGCCGCTAAGGCAGGCGCAGCGCGTGTTATTGCCATCGATTGGCGTGACACTGTTGCATTTACAAAGCGTATAATAAAGGACAATGGCATGTCCAGGATAGTGCAGGTGCTGAAAGGCAGAGCAACGGAAATAAAATTACCAGCTGACATTGAAAAAGTGGACATCATCATATCACAGTGGATGGGACACTGTCTCTTCTATGGTGGCTACTTGGACGATGTTATCTATGCACGTGAAAAATATCTCAAGCCCAATGGTTTATTGTTTCCCGATCGTGCAACACTCTTCGTTACTGCTGTGCAGGATTTTAATTATCAAGTGGAAACTATTGAACATTTGGATAATATTTTTGGTTTCGACTTTAGCTGTCTCAGTAAATTAGCGCGTGAAGAGGCGCAATATGACTATGTTAAGTTGGAAGATGTTGTCTCGACACAATTTCTTATCAAGGAGCTCGACTTATATACAGCACAGAAGCAGGACTTTGATTTTACTTCAAATTTTACACTGATTACAACACGCCAAAGCTATGTACATGCGCTTCTAATCTATTTCAATGTTGACTTTTCACGCAGCGTCACGCCGGTGCGTTTTAGCACTTCACCGTATGGCGAACGTACACATTGGAAGCCCTCCTTATTATATTTGAAGCCGTATTTTGTGGCCAAAAAAAATGAAGTTATAAACGGCAGCATTGCATTGAAGCGTCTCGAAAAAACTGTTGATTTTAATATAAGTGTTGAGTTCAAAGGACATTTTCCAAAAGGCAAACAAACCAATTATTATTGTCTGTTTTAGTTGAAAGAGTTTTCTACTGGCTTAAATTAATAATCTTTAATATTAAACATTGACTTAAATCGTTGTTATAAAAAGTTGATACATAAAAAATGTAATTAAAACATTTAATTTTAATTGATACAGAAAAACTAAACAAACAAAATAAAAATAAATAGTACCAATCAAATATCTTAGCTGGATTCAATGCATTCGAAACAATTCATTAAACTTATTGACCAACAGCATTAAATAAAAATTATTAAACTAGGATTAAATCATATAAAAATCTTCCCATGAATATTATCTAGATTTGCCCAAGAGCAACAATTGTTTACTCTGCCATATATATGTATATTTATTTATTTATTTATAAATGAAATGGGGGCAGATAGACAGTTTATGCTGGACGGATGTTGTAGTATCTAGATTACAAAAACTACAAACGTTTTTTAAGAAGTGGTCGAATAGGTTTTTGTGAGTTAGTTTGGTATATCCTAGGAGAGTTAGTTAGGTGCAAGATCGTTTTTAATTGCTACTGGTAGTGGGTCACAATATATTTTTTCCTGTCGTCGGTAGTAAAATTTGGCTGCTTTATCCGCCTGTTCGTTTCCAGAAATAAGACAATGCCCGGGGACCCATAATATATTAATGCGTGAAAAGCAATCGGTAAGAGTTTGTCTGATTAATGATGGATAACAACTAAGGTTTGGGAGATTGGGATTCGTTTGCTCAAGTGCACATTGTGTGGAAAGTTGTTGACTGCCATACACCTGGGAATGGCCAACAATGATTCTTGTGTCAAACGGTCCAAGCAACTCACACGTCCGTTAGGACACGTATCTCCTGGGTAGCCTCTGAACATCCGTTCAGAGGTGAGCTAACGTGAGAAGGCGAAGGGGCCCCCTCTCCTTTAAAAAGGGGTTGGTGCGCTGGGCTTGGGACCCGCCACTTTAAAAAAAAAACCCCCAATGAAAACGAAAAGAAAGCCTCGGAACGGCCCCTTTGATGACGACCCCCGCAAACGCTATAAGGATCACGATATACGGATATGCACCTGGAATGTCCGCACCCTTAATTGGGATGGTGCAAGTATCCAGCTGGCTGATGTCCTCGAAAAATGCAAAGCTGACATCACCGCAATCCAAGAAATCCGATGGATAGGGCAGGGTTGCTCTAAAAAAGCATCCTGTGACATCTACTACAGCTGCCATGCGAGTAAGCACGAACTTGTTTGTGGTTTCGTGGTGAGTAGGAAACTACGTAGCCTCGTCTCTAGGTTCACGACTGTTGACGAGCGTCTAGCCGCGATACGCATCAAGGCTAAATAATAAAGGAAGAGAAAGACGACCATTCTAAAGATAAGTTCTTGGAATGACTGCACGAGCGCTGTCCCAAACACGATGTCAAAATCGTGCGCGATTTCAACGCCAAAATTGGGAAGGAAGGAATCTTTGGCCCAACTGTCGGAAAATTTAGCCTTCACGACACAACGTTCCAACGTGCAACTAAAGCTAGACGTCGGCAAGCTCCAATCAGAACAGACCGCAGTAGCCTTTTCAAACACACTCTCCCGACTGCTCCGGGAAACCTCTCCGTCTTCTCGAGATATATGTGAACAGCGAAAACATATCACCCGCTCCATAGATAGGACTGCAAAGGATGTCATTGATTATACAAAACCTGTGAATAACTCTTGGTACGACGAGGAGTGTCGCGATGTTACTGCAGAGAAGAACGCTTCCTATCAGCGAACTTTGCAGTCGGGAGCAACGCGAGCTGTTAGAGAATGATATCGAGAGAAACGGTGAGAGGAGAAACGCCTTTTCAGAAGCAAGAAACAGAAGCAAGAAAGGCGGGAGTTTGAGGATGTTGAGATGTTATGTTGCAGACATTAAGCTCGAAAACTCTATCAAAAGGTCAAGCGTCTGACTGAAGGTTTTAAACCCGGAGTAACTTTGTCTGTAAGGATGACAATGGAAATCTGGTGACCGATGAACATCATAGAGATTATGAAGCTGTCATTTTTCCAACCTACTCGGAGGCGATGAAGCCGATAGAGAAATGACACCGGAACCACCAGTTAATGATGGCACTATTATAGAGCCACCGGACTATAACGAGATCGATTCAGTTATTAAAAAGATAAAAAATAACAAAGCGGCAGGCTCTGATGGGTTGCCAACTGAATTATTCAAGACTGGCGGAGATCAGGCAAAGAAACACTCTTGCAAATAAATGCTTTTTTGGGCTGAGCAAGCAAATGAGAAGTACGAAAAGACGAAAATAAAAATCTGTAAGACTCTGATACTAACGGTCCTACTGTATGGCGCAGAGGCATGGACCGTGATTGAGTCAGTTGAAACAGCGTTGGAAGTCTTTGAGAGGAAGATTCTTTGCAGGATTTTCGGTCCTATTAGAGTCGGCGACGAGTTTAGGTCCCGTATGAACCGCGAGCCGTACGAGCTATTCGATGAGGTTGACATAGTCCAGCGCGTAAAATTCCAGCGGCTGCACTGGGCACCTCATTCGAATGGATGAAGTATTCCTTACTGTTCGGTGCCACTAAGTGCAAACAAAATTCTTCTTTACAAGAAGTCTATAACCATTCTGTATAAAAGTGCAGTCAAATAAAGCAACAAATAGGTAAACCTGAGCATGAAACGGATCAACTTATTTTTTGTGCAAATCATTATTTTGGCATTCTAAATGCTGTCTCAAAAGTGTCATAAAATTTCGAGTAAGCTTCCTTAGATATTGAAGTTCAAAATTCACGAAATTCAGTTGTTTTTTTTTTAAATATCTCGCTTACTTGGCCTCAATCGTATTGTCATAGAGTATAAAATTCTCTACGAATTTCGTCTACCAGAATTTTGTATAAATTGAACCATTTTTGAGATAGAGCGCGAGGATACGGTGCGCTCAGTCAAACAAGGTCAATCGCGAATCCCTGTCCATAATACGGTTTTGTGTACTTAATTATTCGCTATATACCAGTTTTTTTTTTTAATATTTTGTTTATTTATTGGATCTTATCTTTGTGTGTTACTGGGTCACCGGTTTGCTGAAGTATTAAGTTTTGGATTTCTAGATGTACTCTTTATTGCTTATATAACACTTCAACAGATCGATAAAAAATTTCCGAGACATGATATTAATAGATTTTTTCCATGAGCTTTCGATGGGTGTAGACCATTTTGGATTTTTTTTTATTTTCAGCAAAATTTTGAAATTTTGAAAAAATCTATCAAAATTATGTCGCAAAATTTTTTTTCTTTCTGTTCCAGCATAAAATATAAACCAAATATAACAAATCGACCAAAAACCCAAAACTTGGACCTAAACCCCCCGCCAATTATTAACAAAATGGAAAAAAAATGTCTCACAAATTTCTGACCTATAGTTGAAATAAAAAAAAAATTTGAGATAAATCAGAGAATATTTTTTTTGGTTGACAATTGATGTGAAATCCATCATACGAAACATGTTTCCAGATACAATCTGACCTCTCCAACATAAAGTCTGACATTTTTTAGGCCTAAATTACTGTGAACACTTCGACGTACGACGTACATTTGGTTTCTTTACAGGCAACTGAAAAATTCATCTCCGCCAAAAAATGGAAAAAAAACCGTAAAACATTTTCGTGCGATGATTTATTATGATTTTCGACGTGGATTATCAAGACAAGAATGCACCAATCAACTTAAATCATCTTTTGATGATGTAGTTCCTTGCTTGGCCACTGTGAAAAACTGGTAAAACGAATTCAATCGTGGCCGCAGTTTGCTCACCGACGAATATCATGAAGGTCATCCAAAATCGGTCGTTGTGCTAGAAAACATCAATGCTGTGTGTGAACTGATAAAGCAAGTTCTACATGTGATATACCGTGAGACTGAGGCATCCCTGGACATTAGTATGACTAGCATACATAATTTGACAATCGCTCAAAAGAAGGCTCGTGTCGATTGGTGCAAGCCAATGCTGAAGAAATTCTTTCGAGTTGCGTCAAAAGCTGGCTACTCAATCGTGAGAGGTGATGAAACGTCGACCGACCGTCTGGGTCTTTCAAGACGAACAAGATGCAACAAAAGTTACTCGATCACGCAGCACATCGCAGCGAATGATCGCATGTTTCTTTTCGAAATCCGAAAGAAGGAAGTTCAATTCTGAAGTGTTCGATTAACTGAGGAAAACCAACCGACGAATTCGAATCATACTTCATCACGATAATGCGAGCTCTCACACTTCGGCCGTAACAAATGAGTTTTTGGATGTTCAAAACATCGAATTAATGGGTCATCCGTACAGCCCTTACTTGGCACCAAAGGTTGAGTACAATATTTCATTTATTGTATTAGAAAAAAATTAGAGAAAATAGTTTTTTTTTTTTAGTTTTCAAAACCCTTATACTTCCTTACATTAAAATTGTATAAATTGTGCGTTTGTATCAATACAAAGAGTATTAAAGCTTCGATTCCATATTTATTAAAAGTCTTTGCGAAATATAGCGTATATTTCAGTCGCATATGCAGTATTCTTTTCTTTTTCGTACAAAGCCATGACGAATTGGAAGTTCGATCTGATTCTTCGAAAAGTAACTGTTCTAATGCTTCAACGGAATTTCGTTTTAATAATTTAGTATTTAAATATTAACAACAACAAATTATATTAGTTTAGTTAAATGTATGCAGTCTAGCGGAAAAAGCCAATGAGACCCCATAAAAAGATGATCTATCCATGTACTATCATCCATCTAACGGTCTGTCTGTCTGTCTGTTTGTCTGAAAGAAAGTTTCTTTTAGTAAAAAAAAAACTTAAAGAAACTAAACTAACGGAATTAGATGCTCTTTGTACAAGAAATTTGATTGATATATGTATTCCATAGTATGCCTTGACTGATCCAAAAATTGTTTTCTTATATTTTCATAGGTTACACCGCAATTTGTAAAAAGGAACATTGAAGAAAAATCAAAATAAACCTCTGATGCAATCTATTGAGGGTTGTCTATTAAATTAAATTAAAATTTGCGAAACTTCGTTTTCTGAAATATTACTCAGCACTTTAGACAGTTATGCAATCAATGCCTGCATTAGAACACTATCAAATGCTTATAACTTGCACCAAAAGAAGACTTAATAATATCCAAGTATTTATAGTTCAAAGGCTACAGGGTACTTCGAAGGCGAGCAAACTCGCTTTTTTTTTTTTTTTATATATATAGCTTTCAATGTAGAGTAAATATTTTTTTTTTTTGTGGATTTTTACTGCTATCCAGTTTAGAGTCTCCAAAAAAATCCGAAACGGTACGCGCTTGAAGGTTTTTTTTTAACTGTAGTCATCAGAAAATGAAGCATTGCTAGTATATACCCAGATACACTACGCATTTTTTTCCAAAAATTTATAATTTTTTTTTTTTGGTTCATCTATCTCCACCACAAGGTCCATTTGTCAGATCTTAGAATTTGATCAATCATTTAAACTTTCATCTTTTATATTTCATCAAAACGTTTTAGTAAATATTTTGGCGGTTGTATGATCTGTCGAGAATGCTTCACCTTGTTCCTATTCATGTATTGAATGTTGCTTGAAAGCGGAGATAAATTGCATCAGGGCATTGCAAAATGGAAAACATTATCAATGTAAGTTGAATCCAAGAATGTTGGCCGACTACTGTTGGATGATCAAAAGCGAACAAACGGAAGCCAAATATTCCAGCTAATCATAGATGAATTTGTTCTTGTTTCTCGAAAATTATCAAATTTTTTTCTTAACAATTCAATTTTTTAACCAACTAATTCGGATGATATAAAAAATTTTTAACTCCTATTTATTTATCCATCATTTTGAATCCTTCATTTCAAATTTGGAACATCTAAATTCAGAGTCGTAATTTGCAACCTCCCTTAGTTCAATTTACAGGAAATTGTTCTGCAATTTTACATTTTGCCAATCTGAATCCAGAACTAAAAATTATGGCATTCCAATCCTGCTTTTTTTTCCAAATTTTTCGGTTTTCCAAATATTTTGCGACCTATGAGGAATTCTCTGAAAAAAGCGACACCCAAAAATAAATGTTTGTCAATTTTTTTTTCATTGATATATGTTGTAGTACGTATACAAAAAACGGGTTATACTAGGGTTTGAGGTCCGTGTGATACAGGGTTGCCATACTAACAGAGGTTCCATTTTTGTGTGACTTAATTTTCAAATGTCAATAACTTTTGTTTTCATGAACAATTTTTCTTCAAATTTTTAACCTTTTCTCCCCAATGATTTTTTCCAAAAATTGATCATGCTCGACCCTCGCTGTTCGTTGGGATAACCCCATTAAATCTAAAATTTGTTTGGGTGATTTGTTCCTATCTGTATTCGTGTTTGGTTCCATCTCTTTTAGTGACCTGATTTTGATCTTTATTTGATATTTTATTAAACAATTTTTTTTTTATAAAATCTAGAAAGAAAAGCCAGACTCGCATGGAATTCAGCCGTTCTGGTGATTCGATCTGAACTTGTATGGAAAATTGTAAAAGAATTAATTAACCAAATTTTGCATTTCTAGCTGGATTAGCTACAATTCAGAAGAGGAGCTAAGAGAGCTTGGCACGTGCATACAAGTTATATGTAGAATGAATAGGCGTATCTATATGTCTAAACTTGCGGCTCTAACTATTATAGACGACGTCAAGTGCTTCTATTCATACAGACAGTCGGACAGAAGGACTTTGGCTGCTGTTGAAGAATATCTGCATTGCCTCCAACGTCCTGTTACATACATTTGTACACATCTAATATACCCTTTCACACTACGGCTACAGTGTATAACATTAAAATTTTCGCGCCCACGTACAGCATTAACGGTAAACGTGTAGAAAACGTCATAAAAATCTGCATCGATTTGCTTCCTGCAACTTGCGACGATCTTCATCGATCCTTTTCAGCCAAGTCCGTCTCTCGAGTGTGACGTTTTTTGTTCTTCGTTCTGTTTTAAATTATCTGACGCTGCCTACAAATTTTTTTGTGGCTAAGAATAAAACAAAAAAATAATTTAAACTTTTGGACGCAGAGAATATAGAAGACAGCTTCAACGTGAATTAGCTAACAAATGATACGTCGAAATTTGCGTAAAGTTGAGTTGACCATGAGCGATCTTGAGGATATGGAACCTGTTCGTGCTTTGCATAACCGCCCTAAGAAGGATAAGAAAAAGCGGAAGAAAAAGCCGCAGGACCAGCAGCAGCAGGACCAGCAGCAGAACCTGCAGCATCAGGACCAGCAGCAGCTGGAACCAATGCAACAGCAGGTTCAGCAGCATCAGGACCAGCAGCAGCTGGAACCAATGCAGCAGCTGGAACCAATGCTGCCAGAGCCGATGGATGAAGGATCGACGCAAAACGAGTTGCAGCAGCAGCAACCACAACAACCGCAGCTGCAGCTGCAGCCAGAACCAGAAAGTATGGAGCTGTCTCTTGCTGCCTCTTGCAGCAGAGCAATCCGTGCAGCGAGGGCTTCGAATGTGCGTATTATAATCGACCCTGTTGCGCTACCTGTACTACCGTTGATGCCCGATGAGGACGCACGTAGTGCGCTAAGCTCTCCTGCAAACAGCAGATCAACCGGTGCACTGAATTCGCATGAAGATATGCTTGAACGACACCGACTGGAACTCGCCGCAACATTGGCGGCCGCGCACGACGATACTGTGGGTCCTAGCGGCTTCATTCTACCGCTTCTTCCACCAACTGGAATTGGAGGCGACACTGGATCGGGTTCCGGATCTACTCCAATGAGTATTGGAACGGAAAGCACAATTAGTCGTTCAGCAAGCCGTTCTGGACCTAGTACCGGCAACGTTAGTCGCAGTACTAGCAACCATACCGATGATTTGTGGTTTGATGGCACCGTGGGCGAGGGTCCTCCCTTTCAAGTAGCCAACACTACTGACGCTATCAGCGCCGGAGCACTGGACCGCGCACCCATACTGGAAATGAGCCTCATGGAGGAGGATGATGATGTAACGACCCAGGGCGCTATTGGAGGACCATCACCGCTACCAGAGGAGTAGATAACTTTGCAACTTGCTGGCCGCCGCGTTAAACCGAATTTACACACCGCCATATGCACATATTTATTTATTCACAAAATATAAACTTTTTTTCCAGTATTTATTTGAAAATTTGCACTAAAAACAATAAAAATAAAATAAAGCGCCAGCAACATTTCAATAAATCTGCATTTTATTAATTATTTGCATTGTGTGTGTGTGTACATACGTCAACATTTATGTATATATATGTATGTATGTATGTATGGATGTATATATTTTTTTTTTTTTTTATATAATATTTCAAATAATTTTTAAATATTTTTGTTGGTTGAGTAATGTTAAACTCGTTGCTCTCATTTGTTATTGTATATGTGTATATATATATATATGTATATAAGTTTTACGATTTTTTTTTAGATTATTTGTTGCTTTAGGTACTCATTTTTTCATTATAATTTTTCTTGGACTTGTCCGTTTGTGTTGCCGATTCGTCATGGTTTTTGAGGATTCATTTATACGCCGAGTTCTTAAGCATCGCCAGCTGAATTTTATTTTAATTCTGCTTTGTACAACGCATCGCCTGCAAATAGGAGTTCATGCTTTCGCCGACTTTGTTGCTGCAAAATTTCAGATAAAAATGCTATATAAATCTTTTGTGTTTTTAATAAAATGTGCAATACTAACCGGAGTACGGGTTTATTATTGCCGTAGCCAGCCACCTTAACAAAAACGACCGCAAGTAGAAAGCCTTGTACGACAATTATGAGCTCATTTTTGTAGCTCATCCACATCGAATCGTACGCATATGCTAGCTTTAATTGATTGAGATACTGACCACCGTAAGTTCGCTCGAGTTGCTTTTCGCGTGTATCTTTGCGTGACTTTAAGTCTTCTTCATGGTAAAAAATGTTACGCATTTCTCGTGGAGTCTCTCTGTGTTGACGCTCTTCTCGGCGGTCTTCAGTTGTTTTTTTATGTAATTCGCTACGCTCTGCTCGCCGATTCGCACTTATACGGCCTTCAGTTCGTTCTAGCCGTGCGTCATTATGAATATCTCTGCGGGATATTTCACGTTCTTCTCGCCGAGTATCTTCACGTGAGTCACGGTTTTCATTTTGTCGCGAATTGGCACGTTCTATACGGTCTTCATCACGCACCTCTCTGGTTTCAACTCGACGCTCAATTGCACGCTCTTCTCGACGACCATTTTCACGTGAGTCACGGTTGTTATTTTGTCGAAGATTAACACGTTCTACTCGGTCTTCATCACTGGTTTCAACTCGACGCTCAATTACACGCTCTTCTCGTCGACCATTTTCACGTGAGTCACGGTTGTTATTTTGTCGAAGATTAACACGTTCTACTCGGTCTTTATCACTGGTTTCAACTCTACGCTCAATTACACGCTCTTCTCGTCGACCATTTTCACGTGAGTCACGGTTGTCATTTTGTCGGAGATTAAGACGTTCTACTCGGTCTTCATTTCGTACCTCTCTGGTTTCAACTCGACGCTCAATTGCACGCTCTTCTCGACGACCATTTTCACGTGAGTCACGGTTGTCATTTTGTCGGAGATTAAGACGTTCTACTCGGTCTTCATTTCGTACCTCTCTGGTTTCAACTCGACGCTCAATTGCACGCTCTTCTCGACGACCATTTTCACGTGAGTCACGGTTGTCATTTTGTCGGAGATTAAGACGTTCTACTCGGTCTTCATTTCGTACCTCTCTGGTTTCAACTCGACGCTCAATTACACGCTCTTCTCGTCGACCATTTTCACGTGAGTCACGGTTGTTATTTTGTCGAAGATTAACACGTTCTACTCGGTCTTTATCACTGGTTTCAACTCTACGCTCAATTACACGCTCTTCTCGTCGACCATTTTCACGTGAGTCACGGTTGTCATTTTGTCGGAGATTAAGACGTTCTACTCGGTCTTCATTTCGTACCTCTCTGGTTTCAACTCGACGCTCAATTGCACGCTCTTCTCGACGACCATTTTCACGTGAGTCACGGTTGTTATTTTGTCGAAGATTAACACGTTCTACTCGGTCTTCATCACTGGTTTCAACTCGACGCTCAATTACACGCTCTTCTCGTCGACCATTTTCACGTGAGTCACGGTTGTTATTTTGTCGAAGATTAACACGTTCTACTCGGTCTTCATCACTGGTTTCAACTCGACGCTCAATTACACGCTCTTCTCGTCGACCATTTTCACGTGAGTCACGGTTGTTATTTTGTCGAAGATTAACACGTTCTACTCGGTCTTTATCACTGGTTTCAACTCTACGCTCAATTACACGCTCTTCTCGTCGACCATTTTCACGTGAGTCACGGTTGTCATTTTGTCGGAGATTAAGACGTTCTACTCGGTCTTCATTTCGTACCTCTCTGGTTTCAACTCGACGCTCAATAGCAAGCTCTTCTCTTCGACCATTTTCACGTGAGTCACGGTTATTATTTTGTCGGAGCTTTTCACGTTCCACTCGGTCTTCATCACGTACTTCTCTGGTTTCAACTCGACGCTCAATTGCACGCTCTTCTCGTCGACCATTTTCACGTGAGTCACGGTTATTATTTTGTGGGGAATTGGCACGTTCTACTCGGTCTTCATCACGTACCTCTCTGGTTTCAACTCGACGCTCAATTGCACGCTCTTCTCGTCGACCATTTTCACGTGAGTGACGGTTGTTATTTTGTCGCGAATTGGCACGTTCTACTCGGTCTTCATCACGTACTTCTCTGGTTTCAACTCGACGCTCAATTGCACGCTCTTCTCGTCGACCATTTTCACGTGAGTCATCACGTACCTCTCTGGTTTCAACTCGACGCTCAATTGCACGCTCTTCTCGTCGACCATTTTCACGTGAGTCACGGTTGTTATTTTGTCGCGAATTGGCACGTTCTACTCGGTCTTCATCACGTACTTCTCTGGTTTCAACTCGGCGCTCAATTGTACGCTCTCCTCGTCGACCATTTTCACGTGAGTCACGGTTGTTATTTTGTCGGAGATTTTCACGTTCTACTCGGTCTTCATCACGTACTTCTCTGGTTTCAACTCGACGCTCAATTGCACGCTCTTCTCGTCGACCATTTTCACGTGAGTCATCACGTACCTCTCTGGTTTCAACTCGACGCTCAATTGCACGCTCTTCTCGTCGACCATTTTCACGTGAGTCACGGTTGTTATTTTGTCGCGAATTGGCAGGTTCTACTCGGTCTTCATCACGTACCTCTCTGGTTTCAACTCGACGCTCAATTGCACGCTCTTCTCGTCGACCATTTTCACGTGAGTCACGGTTATTATTTTGTCGCGAATTGGCACGTTCTACTCGGTCTTCATCACGTACCTCTCTGGTTTCAACTCGACGCTCAATTGCACGCTCTTCTCGTCGACCATTTTCACGTGAGTCACGGTTGTCATTTTGTCGGAGATTTACACGTTCTACTCGGTCTTCATCACGTACTTCTCTGGTTTCAACTCGACGCTCAATTGCACGCTCTTCTCGTCGACCATTTTCACGTGAGTCACGGTTGTTATTTTGTCGGAGATTTACACGTTCTACTCGGTCTTCATCACGTACCTCTCTGGTTTCAACTTGACGCTCAATTACACGCTCTTCTAGTCGACCCATATCACGTGAGTCACGGTTTTCAATTAGTCGCAAATTGACACGCGTCTCTCGGTCTTCATCACGTGCCACTCGGTTTTCGAATCGGCGTTCGTCATTGCGTTCTTCTCTTCGACCATTTTCACGCTCTTCTCGTCGACCATTTTCACGTGAGTCACGGTTATTATTTTGTCGCGAATTGGCACGTTCTACTCGGTCTTCATCACGTACTTCTCTGGTTTCAACTCGGCGCTCAATTGCACGCTCTTCTCGTCGACCATTTTCACGTGAGTCACGGTTGTTATTTTGTCGGAGATTTACACGTTCTACTCGGTCTTCATCACGTACTTCTCTGGTTTCAACTCGACGCTCAATTGCACGCTCTTCTTGTCGACCATTTTCACGTGAGTCACGGTTTTCATTTTGTCGGAGATTAACACGTTCTATTTGGTCTTCATCACGTACTTCTTTGGTTTCAACACGGCGCTCAATTGCACGCTCTTCTCGTCGACCATTTTCACGTGAGTCACGGTTGTTATTTTGTCCGAGATTAACACGTTCTACTCGGTCTTCAGCCTCTCTGTTCTCAACTCGACGTTGCTGGACATCTTCTCTCGGGTTACTTTCACGTGTGGCTCGGCTGTCGACACGAAGGCGATTTTCACGCTCTTCTCGTCTGGCATCTTCACGTGTCTCTAGCGTAGAAATCTGCCGTTGTTCTCGTTGAGAATTTTCACGTTCCTCACTATTTAGAACTCGCCTCGAAATATGACGCTCTACTCGTCGGTCTTCTTCAGTTCGTTCTTGTCGGCTGCGTTCACGGTCAATTTGGTGGTCTATTTGTCTGAATATCGCACGTTGTTGCCGGCGGAAGTCATCATGTGCTCTTCTCCACTCGATTCCTTGAGAAATTCTAGACTCTTCTCGTCGAACATATTGCCGTGCTTTTCCATCTTTAACTCGTGGAGAATTCTCGCGTTCCTCTCGACGGGCATCATCTCGCTCTACAGTTTGCTCACGTCGAGTGCCTTCACGTTCCTCTCGGTTTTCAGTTCGACGGAAAATTTCTCGTGGAACAGTCATAGGCACTTTTAGGTTTTCAAGACGTCCGAAAAGCTCTCGTTCGTTGCGTGTCGCTTGATCTGCAGTTTCTCGGATACGCTCTTGCCGTCGGTAGTCATCTTGACGCTTATTTTCTTTGCGCCGCTCATGACGCCGCCCATCTTCGGCCAGCGCTCGCTCCTCCACTCTTCGCGATGCATCATTTCGAGCCGAGACTTCACGTCGCTGTTCGCGATAGTCTTCTGCACGCGATTCCTCACGACGTGAGTTGACTTCAGCTTCATCCACATAGTCGTCGTCGTTGTTGTTAGTTCTTAGCTCGTTACGCCACTCGCGTTGTAACCTATCGTCGATCCCATTCCTCGCAGTTCTGTCCAAGTCGCGGGATGCAGCACCAGCATCGAAACGCTGCTGTACATGGCCGTTGGTAATAGTGCTAAGCTGCAGGAGCAGGAATAGCAGCACAATTGCGCTTTTGAGTAGCCGCGATGACTTTTGCATTTCGATGACTTTGAGTTTGTGTATTCTCAAACAGATACTGATACCGTTTTCCTTTGCAGAGTACCGCTTGGAGTGACGAACAAGATTCAACTGTGAACTCTGCTGCAAATGCGGCTACTTTTATACAAGCGCACGGCATGTCCTGGCCATATTGGATTGCAGAAAGGGCGAATGCTGCGGCAATACTTTCTTCTCAGTGAACATCAATTGGAGTTCAATTTGATTGATTTAATTTTCTTATCGCACATGTGCACCATTGCACGCGGATGGAAACGCCCACGACAGGCAGTCAGCCAGCCAGCATTGTAAGCATTAAAACAGTCCTTTATGAATGAATCCTTTTTAACATACATTCAGACATGTTTTAAAGTTCAATAGAGTGTTCCGACTGCTCTGATGTAATGCGTCGTTCTTAGAATATACGCTCAGATGACAAACACTTAAATGACACAGCCTGCGCAGATTCGATTAAACACAATGGCTGCAAGGACGAAATTCGACTGAGCATGCCGTGACGTCATAAGGCTGTTTGCGCTTCATTCATAAAACTGAACAAAGCCAGCCTTAAACACGGCGTTGATGACGACGATGACAAACATTCAATTAAACCGGAAATATATAAATCATGTCAGCGGCTTGGAACAGGAGCACTGGCATCTGTCTATTTTGTATGCCATTAAGCGAGCCTGCTGGTTGCACATTTGCGATAAAGGAAATCCAATCAGCAACAAATTAAATCAAATGAATTGTAATCGAGAATATAGAAAAAATGCGCATTAGGGCGTGAAATTGTCAAACACGGCGCAGCAAGTTCATATAAAAGCTGAAAAAGCTTGGCTCCTACGCAGTAGTTTACGCGCAACAGTCACACCGTATTGGTCACAAACAGCGCACATCCTGGCACAATAACGAAGCAGTAAAAAATCGGCAAAGTTTACACAGTGCAGTATACAGAGCAGGCGTACACAGCAGGATGTAGTCACCAGTGGGTAACAAATAAATTTTTTTTTTTTTTTTTTAATAAAATTAAAAATGTTAAACACATCATTAAAGTCCGTGGAGATGTTCTAGAAGTGCAACTAGTAGCTTTCTCTGAGTATATAAAGTTTTGTTTTTCTTCAATGCAACAAAAATTTTTACAAAATCTGTTGCTTGCCAGATAGCTGGCACAAAGTCTGAACCTACCTAAAAAATGTTGTGCAAAACACTCTTTTTAAAATTTCATTGGTGTATCTTGCTTCAATGAAAAATTCCTTTAAGATTCAAATCGAACCATTAAAAGGCGTAGCGTAGCCTCTGGCTTTGAAGAACAAGTCCAAGGTCTACAAGGTCTATAAAATATAGATCATACAAATCTAGATATTGAGATGTTCCTATACATTCGTTAGAACACCTTTCCTCCGTAAGGTGTGGTTGGCACTTATACATGCAAACCTACTCCTCATACTAAGTTTTTGTATGAAAAACTTTTATTTTTATTGGTAAAAGTTTTACAAATGCAAAATTTCTTCTACTTTATGTTAATTCATATAAAATATTTCAATTAGGTTCAGTTAGTTCTACTTCATATAAATCTGTCCCACATTTCAGGGATTTTTTTTTTTTTTTTTAAAAGAAGTATTCGAAATGGATTTGGTGTATTTTGTATCAAATTTCTTGCTTGAATTCTAATGAAATATTTCATATAGGCTTAAGTGGGACCACAAGAAGGAAAATACTTTTTACCAGTTTTTAATCTACTACGAATACATATTTTCTTTGCTGGGTGTACATCAATATTTTGTTGAATATATTATTCTATATTTTATTAGAAAATATTATGTAGCAAGGTTTATTGGTTTTATTGGAATATCAAATTGTTTATATCGGAAGAAGCATCGTGGACCTCAAATATTCGTGCTCAACATGGAGTTGATAAAACTTAGCGAAAATAATTGCACTGCTACAATAGTATCTTCAAACTATATAACTGTCAACCGTTTCGATATATATCTTGTCTTTTGAAGTTTTTTTTTTACCCGGTATAACCCATAAAGTGTGTACATCGAGACAGAAAAGTCCGCTGTATAAACAGAATAAAGAATAGCTCCTATGTCGCCAGCCCAGATAGTACTGAATGAGTGGCTGAAGTCTCCCTTTTTTACTTCAACGATTTTTCGGTATTATTTGAAAGAACTTTTAATGGCATTGAAATATAATTTCGAGCGCTGGATACCGCGCATAGCAGAGTTCCAAGTTTCGATGACTCTGGCGCATATGGATTCTGAGAGATTAAAGATTCTATTATATAGAATTTTGAATTTTAGATAATTAGCTCACAGCTAACTTGTATTCAATGTATAATCCAACCAATATATTGTATATAGGTTTAGATCGGACTACCAGAAGAGGTGACTTCCATATAAATCTGCCTCACCTTTCTGGATTTTTGTATGAAGAAAGTTTTTTTGTTACTGTTAATAAAGAAAAAAACTTTAAAAATTTGTGTATCTAGAATTAAATATTCCATAAAGATACAAATCAGACAACTAAAAAGGGGAACTGTCCATCTGTCTTGTACCTGCAGTTTGATATTGCAGCGCTTATGTGCGATCTAAACGTAAGGCGCTTGTCCAGTATTACACCTCAATACTTTGCCTCCTGGTCAAACTGTAGACTTACATTGTCTAGTTGGACAGCTGGCACCTGGTCCCTGCGCAATGTGTATCAAACATTTTTAAATTTTTTAGGGTTCAGTTTGATGTTCCACCTGCGAGCCCAGCTCTCAAGCAGGTGAAGGTACGCCTGAGCATCAGAAGCTGCTTTACATACGCTTGAAGTCGAGTGTAGAAAGCAAATATCGTCCGCATATGAGGCGATCAGTGACTTGCTTCTATAGATGACTGGAGGGCTTAGCACATCTGCGGTGAAAATGTTATAGAGAAATGGGCCAAGCACACTTCCTTATGGAACAGCAGCTGCCATCGTATGGGGGAGGGAGATTGAAGTTCCCACTTTTATCTGGAATTGGCTTTATCGCAGATACGATTTGAATAGGAGATACATTTTTGCGATTAGTCCCATGTACCATACAAGGTCAAACGCCTGTTGCCCATCAACAAAGACCGCATTGCAGTATTCGTTGCTATCAAATGCCTTAAGGATAAGATTCACCACTCTGTGAATCTGCTCAACAGCGCCATGTCCTTTCCTGAAGTCAAATTGGTGGATTAGCAAGATTTCAAGCCGTAATACAATAAGCCGCTCAAGCACCTTGGAGAGAGCAGGAAAAAGGCTCAGAGTCGTTCATCGGCTTACCGGGTTAATGTATCATCAGAACACTTGCCAGCCTCCAGCTGACCGGGTAGTATTGCATCCTAACTATTGCTTAAAAATGTGACATATGCTGTCAGGCCACGGGGGTTTCTTCTTTGGCAGACGTTTGATAGCAACGACTACCTCTTCTACTCTTATAGGCGTGATAGACAGTTCCATGTATGTAATTGTGTAACCAGAGCACTTTCCGTTTCCATCACCTCTTCTTCTTCGAAAGTTTCTGCATTCTCCTCATCTGACCTGCATACTTCGCCTGATGCATTTCTAATCGGCACATGTCTTAGTATCCTTCCACAGAGAGTATCCTGAGTCGATTGTGTAATCCATTGCCTCTAGTTTTTTTACAAAATAGTCATCTCTCTGGGTCTTAAGCCTCTCTTTTAGTAGCCGACTAGTACGTTGCCACAAAACATTATTCGCTGAATGGTGGGTGCGAATAAATCTCCGACGTTGCTGTCTCTTAAGCCGAATCAATTTCCTTCTCTCTACATCAAGACAATTGAGAGTTGAAGGAACCGCATCGCTAACAGCAGAACCCGACAGAGCTGCCGCAATATGTATCTTTTGGGTAAGAAGATTCACTACAGCAACTATGTCCTGAAATGTCCTCAGCTTTATATATATAAATGGCTTAACTCGTCGAGCTTCCTCTGGAACCACGGAATAGATGAGCGTCTAGAGAGAAGACGGTATTGAGGCAAAGCAGCTGTGGTTTGGGTATGGATGTTAATAATTAGTGTCAGATAGTCACTATGTAGCTCCCAGTTATCCATTATGTTTATCAGACCATCGAGTATGCCTTGGTATAGAGTAAAGTCTAAACAGGATAGACTTCCTCTGCGACTGAAAGGATAGCGAGTCGGAGAGCCAGTACTTTCGCGCTGTGCGAGGCTAGGCAGCTAGCTAATAGAGTGCCTCCAGAGTTACTGTTGCGATCAACCTACATCCAGTGCAGTTTTTTATCTCGACAGGGTAGGGAACATTGCCCCAGTACCCCCCCCCCCCCCCTTCCATTGTACACCAATAATATAAATATTTAATTATATGCAATATATATAAAATATTTAAATATTAATTAAATTATTTTATTTTTTCTTTGCAGTGCATTTGTGCCGCCTTTGCCGGCAACATAAAAAATAAAAAAATGTATTTCTCTTTTTTTTTTTTTTTTTTATTGCAACAATTTGTTAGTTTTTTAATTTAAAAATTCCACGACCACTTCCAGAGAGTAGAGCGAGTGGAACTTTTGCATATTGTTGCGCCAAGCGACAGCGCCGCCAACAGTTCAAACCATCCAATACTAATAAATCTAAATTCGTATGTATCTGTTAGGTTACTTGTATATTTGGACTACCCTACTAGCATGCAAATGTGAATCACAATAAAAGATATTATAAAAATTTTGAAAACAAAAAAAAATGAGCTGTACTTAAATCGTCACAAATTCAGTACACTATATAGTTAAGAAGAAGAGTTTATGCTAAAATGCTTTAACGATATAAAAAAAAAAAATATAAAAAATATAAAATAAAAATATATAAGATGTGTGTATTAATTAAAAAGTTCCAATTGTATAATTGTTAGACGGTTTATAAATAAAAAAAAAAAAAGAAAAATGGAGTTTATTCAAACATTAGAGAGAAGAAAGTTTATCAAGTTAAATGTTGCTGTTGTTTGGGATCGCATAATACTACGAATACTAAACTAAACTATATCCTAAACATATATTATATATACTTTATAAACATAATATTTCAAATTTATATCCAAATTTATATTGTAAAAAAAAAACTGAAACGATACAAGAAGCACATATGATACGTATAAAACTATTCGAAACTAACCATGTACACCGTACTACATATATCTAAATTATTCATATATAAAAATTTAAATGTAACCAAAAAAAAAAAAAAAAATAAAAAAACAGTATATAAACGTGTGTTGAGCAAAGGAACCAAAAGTATTTTATTTCTAGTTTGGGGGATTGGCTTGTTTTCAGAAATATTCAAATTTAATTTGAAGATTGTTGAATTGAATATGAATACATTTAATTCCAACTTTGATACTACGAGCGTTGCTACATATATTTCAAGCCTAAGCCACAAAACATGCTGCCAGATGCCTCCATTCTCCATTATAAAGTCTGACATTTTTTAGGCCTTCGACGTACGAGCGTAATTTGGTTTCTTTACAGGCACCTGAAAAATTCAACTCGACCACAAAAAAATATAATTAAACCGTCAAAATTTTTGTGCGTTGATTTATAAAGATTTTCGACGTGGATTATCGAAACTTAAATCAAATTTTGGTGATGAAGCTCAATTCTGGGCCACTGTGAAAAACTGCTAAAGCGAATTCAATCGTGGTCGCAGTTTGCTCACCGACGAATTTCGTGAAGGTCGTCCAAAATCGATCGTTGTGCCAGAAAACATCAATGCTGTGTGTGAACTGATAAAGCAAGATACCGTGAGATTAAGGCATCCCTGGGCATTAGTATGACTAGCAACCATAAAATATTACATGAACATTTGGTCGTCAGAAAGGTTTGTTCACATTGAATACCGCATAATTTGACAATTGCTCAAAAGAAGGCTTGTATTGAATTGTGCAAGCATATGCTGAAGAAATTCATGCGTGACAGGTGACGAAACGTGACTTTTTCCTGTTCCCTCACATCACAAATAAACTATCGATCTTAATGGTGAACAGTTTAGATGGTTTAGATTATGGTAAGGCTAGAAGTATATGTAGCAACCCTCGTATGACTTTAAAGGCATACATTTATGAAAAAAAAATAATTTTAAAGCGTTAAAAAAAAGTGGTTTATGTTCATTGCAACTCGTCACTGGATCAACTGATATTAAAGCAAAAAAAATCATTAGCTCCGGATGAACGAAGTAATTTTAAAAATATAGAATTTTTGAAAAATGGCGGACATTGAAATTCAAAATTGCTTTTTCTTTTGATAAAAGTTTACTCAAATTTTCGGCTAAATAATATAAAATAGTCATCAAAAAAAAATTCTTCGTCCATCTAGAGGACAATATAACAAACAAGTAAGGAATTTACAGTCGGGCGTAACCGACTGTAAGAGGCCCTGTACCAGTTCAGCTCGCCTAACAAACACATTAAATGTTTCCCGAGCTTATGACCAAACACATGACCACTTCTCACTGCGCGAATATGAATGAAAAGAAAAAGGGGGTCGTTCAAATTCAATTGCTTATAAAATCGTCATTTATTATCCGATTTTGATGAACTTTAGGCCAAAATTTTAAAATAAACTTGTAAAATTCCGGAGCAGTCCTAGTCGAATGCAAAAAACACGAAGTCGCTATCTATTACCGTTTCCGAGATCCTTTCGTTCATACAGACGGACAGACGGACATGTCTATATCGACTCCTCTATCACTCCTGACCATAATGGGGGTAACTTTGGGTGGTCTCCGACCATTATTTCTATCTGTTACATACATTTGCACAAAACCAATAGGCTCTTGTACCTTCGGTACAGGGCCTAAAAATAAGTGACATATAAATTTGATTAAGTGATCACCGACTTCGTAAACATGATTTCGCGAAAAACTAGTGTAAAGTTTTGAGTACGATTAGCATGCAGATAAAATATTTATTTTGGAACTTACATTGAATCGTCTAATCCAGGAACATATAATGTTCTTTCCTCTGCTGTAGTAGCTGCATCAGCAGTTATTTTTAGCCTTCAAGTATTTTCTAATGAATGTCGGTTAGCATCCTTAATTTGTATAGAATACTCTTCCATGGCAAATGCGTGGGCATATGGTCTGTATATCTGCTAGTAGCGAAGTGAATTTCACGGTCCATATGAACAATATTAAGGTATCTTTGCAGTATGGTGTTTCGGAAGTGATTCTTCTTAAAGCCTGGTTTTTTCAGTTAGATTAAGCTACTTTCCCGTTTCGTGTAAAGCAAATTTTGATACATTTAGAATTATTATTTGGGATGTTCCACCTCCTAGCAAGGCCTCCAGCAACAAGTGATATTCCTGTACGCTATCAGCAGCATCCTGCTCGCATTTATACTTGTGACAATTCTCGCACTTGATGCAAAAGTATGATTATTTTCGTTAGGCTTGGAAGGTCAGCAGCAAAAATATTAAAAGCTAGTTGAACCCCGGCGGCTTCGCTAGCGCCAAGTAACGCCACACTTGCCCAATGAACCTTACTTCTTTCGATCTCAGCACCATTTTTTATTAGGTGACAATCAGGGATTCAGATTTTCCCTAAAATTTATCTTATTTTTATGTGCCCATCACCGAATTTAGCAAGTAGGACTTACAAAAATTATTATTCTGGTTCAGTGTCTAAATAATGAAATTAGCTTGATTAGAAGTTACACCAGCTTCTACTATCTACAATAGGATCTTACATCTTATACTATTAGATAGGAATGATATTTTTTAATTAGTTTATATTGTATAATAAAACGAAGTCTAGATATACTTAAATTTATCTTAAAAATAAGAAAACAAAGAAGATCATCCAATAATTGAATAATTTTCAGAATATCTTGTAGAATCATCTTCGGCGTCAGCGCAGGCTACGAAGATGATTCGGCATTTTAGTCGATTAATAGGAGTTGCGTTCGCCAGGGGTCTTGCAAGGCGATTTAGATGGTTCAGCAGGCGTTCATTATAACTACTGAAGAAAAAGCCAATTTGATCCTCTACGTGGGGAACATTGATATCTCTGTGTAGTACTGTGTTTTACATGCCAAGGACAACCAGTAATCTTGCGTAGCGCCTTGTTTTGCATTGTCTGAATTTTATTTCGGTTTGTTTTGGCTGCAATACCCCATATAATCGGCGAATAAATGGTACGCTTGTTACTCAGAGATAGCCCGGTTCTGCTGGAAAGAACGCATTGTAGCCAATATATGGTCCTTAAAAGTTAGGCATTTATCTAGAATAAGACCCAGATTGTTTGCCTTATTGGACTAATGTAAAATAGTAGGTGGAATGCTCCTCCTCAAAGTGTAGTATACGTTGCTGCATTTATCACTATTTATCTGCACATTCCATCTTCTTACCCAGCCCTCTAGTAGGGATAGATAAAACTGAAGGCTATGGACAGAGTTTTCCTCTCAGAATGCACACATCATCAGCAAATTTAGCATAATTTTCGATACATAGTTTGCATATGACTCCCTTAGGAGTTGGGAGGTCAAATGGGAAGTGGTTGAAGAGCAACGTTCCTAGGACGTTGCCTTGAGGGACCCCAGCGAACACAAGGAAATTTGGCGACGCACTTACGCGTATTATTACGAAAAACTGTAGCAGACTGTGGTGGAGGGCAGACTGTGGTGCCATGCACTATTGAAAGCTTGCTGAATATCGACAATGCTTCTAGAATGTTATGCACGACTTTATGAAGTTGTTCGGCTGCACCACGTCTTGAACGAAATCCGAACTGGTGATCTGAAAATACACTTTGCTATTCTATTAGGTCGGATAATCTATAAGCTAACAGTTTCTCTCAAAAGCGACGGAAGAAGACTGTTCGGTCGGTATGATTCAGAACTACTTTCGCTTTGCAGAACTTCCAAGCCGTAGAAAAGAATTGCATTTTTGATTTACTTTGATGTACAAACGTCCGTTAAGCCACGTATCCTTTGGTTAACATTTTCTGAATTTCTGTTCAAGAGTAAGGAAATTGTGAGAAGACAGTCTTGCCAGCATAATAAAGTGTTGGAGCGCTGAGCTTAGCACCTGCCACCGCGAAGCAAATAGCACCAATGAAGACATAAAGGAAACCTCGTATAAGATCATCTTATGATGATGACTCCTGAAATTGATTTAATGATTTAGGGATATGCACCTAGATTATCCACTCCCTTAATATTAAAGGTGCAAACTAGTTGGTGTCCGCAAAAAATATGAGCTGGACATCAAGAAAATACGATCCAAGAAAATGCGATCGATAGGACAGGTATAAATAGAGAAAGAGAGCGAGAGGCAGAGAAATAGAGAAGTTGTGAAACAGAGAAATAAATAAATTGAGAAATCGAGAAGTTTAGAAATAGAGAAACAGAGAAGAAGATAAAAAAAAAAAAAATGAAAAATAGAGAAAAAAGAGAAGTTGAGAAACCGAGAAATACAGAAATAGAGAGTTAGAAAGATAGAAATACAGGAAAAGAGAAAAAGAGAGAGGGAAATAAAGAAACGAAGAAATAGAGAGAGCGAGTGGGAGAGGTAAAGACATAGAACAATTGAGAAACAAAGTTGTGAAATGGAGAAGTAGTGAAATAGAGAAGTTGAGAAATACAGAAACAGAGATATAAAAAAAAATTAGAAATAGACAAAAAAAGTTGAGAAATAGCGATATAGAGAAATAGAGAAAAAGACATGTTCAGAAAAAAACAAGTAAGGAAATTTCAGTCGGGCGTAACCGACTGTAAGAGGCCCTGTACCAATTCAGGTCGCCTAACAAACACATTAAATGTTTCCCGAGCTTATGACCAAACACATGACCACTTCTCACTGCGCGAATATGAATGAAAAGAAAAGGGGGGCTCGTTCAAATTAGATTGCTTATAAAATCGTCATTTATTATCCGATTTTGATGAACTTTTTGGATTTTGGCTTAGAGAGGCGTTAACTTTATATTGGTGCACTAAATTTTTTTTATGCCGAAGAAATTTTTAGCCTTGGGGGTGATTTTATGGTGAAGGGGGGGGGAGGGGCAAAATTATAAAATAAACTTGTAAAATTCCGGAGCAGTCCTAGTCGAATGCAAAAAACACGAAGTCTCTATCTATTACCGTTTCCGAGATCCTTTCGTTCATACAGACGGACAGACGGACGGACAGACGGACATGTCTATATCAACTCCTCTATCACTCCTGACCATAATGGTGGTAACTTTGGGGGGTCTCCGACCATTACTTCTACATGTTACATACATTTGCACAAACCCAATAGGCTCTTGTACCTTCGGTACAGGGCCTAAAAATACAGATATAGAAAGATAGAGATATAAAGAAAAAGAGATGTCGAGAAATAGAGAAAAAGATAACTGATATATGTAGAGAGATAGAGGTAAGAAAATAAAAAAAATGAAGAATATTGTAGTTTAACAGGAAACCAGATACAATCGAAATAAAACACAGTTTTATTTTTTTTATTCCAATATTTCGATCCTGTACGAGTCTGTCTTCATAGACGTGGAGTTTGTCACTAAAAAATAAAGAAGTTGAGATATAAAGAAGAAATACAAAAAAAAAGCGATAAAGAGGAAGAAAGCAAGAGATATAAAGGTAAATAGAAATTGAGAATTAAAAATAAAGAAATAGAAGAAGAATAGAAATTGAGAGATATGGAGGTAGAAAGCAGAAGAAATATAGAAATAAATAAAAAAGACATCTACTAAAGCCGCCTTAAGAGTAAGCACTTATTGTGATTTCGTGGTACGAGAGTTGCTACATATATATTTCTAGCCTGAGCTATAACTCATGTTGCCAGATGCAATGTGATGTCTTCAACATAAAGTCTGACATACTGTGAACACCGACGAAATTTGATAATCGCTCAAGCTGCAAGCAAATGCTGAAGAAATTCATGCGAGGTGCGTCAAAAGCCTTCTACTCAATCGTGACAGCTGACGACACGTAGATATATGCTTATGAGCCCGAAACAAAACAGCAGTCTTTCAAGACGAGCAAAATCCAACAAAAGTTACTCGCTCGCGCAACAATTTTCTTCTCGAAATCTGAACATGTTGCAACCGTACCGCTTGTGGAGAGAACTACAGTCAATTCTGAATGGTATACAACCATTTGTTTAAATACGAATCATACTTCATCACGATAATGCGAGCTCTCACACTTCGGCCGTAACAAATGAGTTATTAGACGCTCAAAACATCGAATTGATGGGTCCTCCGGCATGGCACCAAATGACTTCTTTCTATAATAAAACGAAATATTTCCTCGTCAGCAGAGAAAGACGACGATACCGAAGAGAAATTTTAATATCTCTACTGCCGCTAATCAAAATCATGTTTGGCGATTTGAACGTCGAAATTGGGAAGGAAGTATATTATTTTGCCAGTCAGAAAATTTAAACTTCGAATGATTTAAATTAAGATCTGCAAAACGCTGAGAATCCTGTTGCTGCTTTATGGTACAATTTGAAGAGCGTACGATTTTTAGATCTATTAGAGTTGTCAACGAGTTTAGGTTGTAGTATGAACCTCGAGCTGTGTGAGCTATTTGATAAAGTTCTCATAGTTCAGCGTAGTCATCTTCTTCGAATGTACGAAAAAGCTCCATAACAAAATTGGTGTACGACGAATTGAAGGACGACAGATACTTACTAAAATGAGCAGGTATTGAGAGATCTTTACTTACTTGACTGCACAACACTTGAAGACCATCAAAATAAATAAATTTTTGATAATTTCTTTTTTTTCTCAAAATAATAAAAATTTGGTTTAAATTTTTTGTTTTTTTTTTGTTTGAAACACATTTAATTTATTTCATTACTAGATTTTTTTTCGGTTTTATTTTATTTTTTTTCATCAATTTGCAACTTTTACAAAGTCTCATTCGAGTTTTTTCAGTTTTCAATTACAAGAAATACATAGACATTCGATTTTTAAAAATAATTTTAATAAAGAAGTTAAAAACTAGCAGCGCCATTATTTGAACAGCATATTATTTAATATGAATATTAGTAACTGCTATTCAGTGAAATGTTATACAAATAAATTAATTGAAAAAAAAAAAGGATTTACTGAGCTAAGTTCTGTTTTTTATTTCACATAATACCGAAACTTCAAAACACTTCTTTGGAATTATTTTTATATAATAGCAAAATAAAGTAAAACTTTTTTCACCTAAATTAAATAAATAATATTAACAAAATACAGAAACTTAATTACATACAAAATAACACAATTAATGGGAGAAAATCTTACAATAATGGTTTGAGAAATTTTATTAGTTTGTTTATAATAACTATGGATATTCTTGAACGCAAACTATGGAGTTGTCTTACCAAAGGGCAACTGATTGTGAATATGTTTGAGTAAAAAATGACAAAGTGTTTTTGGTATTGAATTAAAGTTCGTTCTTTTAACGATCCATACTACTATTTATAACATCAACGTTTTACTTCTTAAGACACTATTTTTTTTATTTTTTTATTTTTTTTTTTTGAGATGCTTACATGCTAGCATAAAAGTTAAACTGTTGGAATGCCATTTTTTTTCGATGAAATAATAATTGAGATCAAATAATTTAAATTCAGTTATACGAATACCAAATAACATATAGTAAGTCTGATATCGAACACAGTTTGTTAGAAAAGGGTATATCAACAAGAGCACCGGATTCAAATTTCGTTATATAAATTCTTCGGCTGTCACGTATTTATATTAATTTATAAAAAATGATTTCATATGCTTTACACAGTGTTTGAATCCAATTTAGTCACGATTTTTGCAACGCCTTAAATGCAGCATCTGAAGAGTACATATAGACCAGTATAACACGACAAAGCAAGTCAGCATAGTAATGTCCCACTGTCTGTCTCTTTTAAGGTAGCAAAAAAAATATACGTTCAATCACAATATGTCTATTCTAAAATAATAAACAAATCCTCAGTTTTGGCTTTATCAACAAAAGCTATAATTTGAAGACTATAAGTGATAGACTCTCGAAGTTCGACATTTTGATTCTGCTATTACTTCTTTAGATCACTTGTATACAATGTTCATGCTAACAATCACCCTTAGGGAGTGAATGGCATACAAACCTAACCTCCTGCTGAAATTTTATATATGTTATATAGGGTTGGAACAAAAATCTTTATAAAATTGCTTACAATCATCGGATTTAGATTTCAAATTCATTTTGCCCCGCTCATAGAAGCTTTCTTCCCTATTCGCAAGCATCTTTCAAGGTGAATTTCTCGCCAGCTAAATCGTACGACATTGACAGGAAGAGATGGTAATCCGATGGTGCCAGATCCGGACTATAAGATGAATGCATGAGAATCTCCCATTCGAACTCTCGGAGCTTCTGCCGCTTCACAACAGAAGTGTGTGGTCTGACTTTGTTTTGATGGAACACAATATTCCTTTACTATTGGCCAAAGATGGCCGCATCTGAGCGTTTGACCATAGGGGAGTAGCTCATAGTAGATGATACCCTGCCAATCCCATGAAACACAGTTAAAGATAGTCAATCCGGACTTGGCAACCGTTTGAGCTGTTTCGCCACCCTTTACTCACGACCGTTAGCGCGTCACGTTGTCGTAAGTTACCCACTTTTCATCGCCAGTCACCATTCGTTTCAGAAACAGGTCGAATTTATTGTGATTAAGCAGCGACTCGCAGATGGAAATTCGGTCCATGAGGCTTTTTGGTAACAATTCGTGTGGCACTCAAATACCGAGTTTTTTTGTGTAGCCAAGCTTCTTCAAATGCCATTGAACGGTCATATGACTGATATTCAGCTCCCGGGCGAAGGTACGGTTGCTACTATGTCAGTCTATCTCGATCACTTTCTTGATTTTATCGACTTCTTCGACGACAGGTCTTACGGAGCGTGGTGCATCTTCCACTTCATCCACATCAGAACGGAATCGAGTGATTCACTGTTGTGAATTAAACATCTCAAATTTTTCTAGCTGCTTGCGATGCTTTTTTGCCTTTCAGATATTATAAATGTAAAATATGGCGAATTTCTTCCTTCGAGACCTCCATGTTCGATGCGCTGTAGCTCACAACTGAATTGTCTAAGCACAATACTGTCAAAAGAGAGACACTCACACCTTTCAAACGCCGTAAAATATGTCCCCATACTACAAATACTTAACAAGCTGTACTTACTTAACTGAAAAAAAAGATCGCGAAATACGAAACTTTGGTTCCAACACCCTATATTATTGTTGGTAATTCAGGTAGAAACGTCCAATTTGGTCTATATTATGTTAATTATTATAAAATGTTATATATAGATCCTGATCAAACTAGAAGAGTAGCCCACATGAATCTTGAAACTTTTTCAAAGCTATAGACATTAGATAGACGAACGATTGCACTTTTCGTACTGATCCATATATATATATATATACCCAATATCGTTTACGAAGCTTCATTTAAGGCGTTGCATTTTGTGATATTTTCAGTAGAGTACATCGAAATAAACTTTAAACATTACAGAATAAACCAAAACTACTTTTTAATGTACGGAAGAGGTTATTTGCGTGGAATATTGCATTTACTTCTTCAAACCACTTACCTAACTGCAAACGATTTAAAATCTCAAGAATTTTGTGTTTTAAAAAGTAAATTAAAAATTTTTTGCGATTTTTGAATAATTTTATTTTCCATAAATTATGTGCCTAAATAGAAAATGAATACGTGTACTCTTGTTAAAACACCCTTTTATTTATGCTATTGAGATCGTTTAGGTTAAATGATGTGTTCTTCAATGGATCATACAGAAAATGCTCTTTAATATAATAAAAGTTTTCCAGTAGGGAACATAACAATTTTGTATTTTAATTCTAATGCAGCGTTATGCAACTTTATGATCTGTTAAAGTGGGTCAAGATTGTCGAAATTGCATCAAGGAAAAAATCATATATCTCATACAACGGAAAATTTTGAGTTCAATCCGATAAGAAAAGAGTCTTAACATATTTCAGTGAATAGTTCCTTCTATGCTTGAACATTATTGCAGAAAGCAGTTTGAATTTTTAAAACAACCTCGTAAAACCTCCGAATTGACTTAGTGTCGCTTGAAAGAATCCTTAGTTTATGTAGTTTACGCTATGCAAAAGCGATAAATGTCTGCAACGTATCCGACGCAAAAGTTAACTATTCTCCTCCTACCCTCGCATAATTTGAACTCAACAACAGCAATGCCACAGACGAACATAAATGTAGAATAAGCATAAATTGAAATTAAATAAAGATATATAAGTGTCGCAACAATGTGACATATTTTAAATAAACAATTCTGCGAATAAATTGTTATGACCACAGCTAGGTACGTGGCATAAAACTGCCTGGCCACCCTAACAGATATGAGCGCATGCCTACATGCCTGTCGTCTGTACAGAATGTTAATTAATATAAGGAATTAGAGCAGAAGAAAAGAGACAGAAAGAAGACAGTCAGCCGATGCATTAAAAATGCATTCTCATGTATGATAGTTCTTGCTCTTTGCTACAGCGAGTGGTGCAGCACACATGTGCTGAAAGAATTGTAACTAAATAAAAATAAAACAAATGAATTGTAACTGAATGAGAATAAAAATAACAAATACCTCAAGAAATATAAAACAATAAAAACAACAATTAAGCCTCCCTCTTGACACCGGTCTACCATTGTCACCGCTCAACTGCACAGACTTTGGTTGCAGCAGCGCAGCGCCGGAGTTATCAATCCTTCAACACTTCAACAGTTAATGATCTCCCCTCCAAAAGTATAGCCACGCCAACACAGTCAACCACTTCAAGAATACAAAAACCGCTTACGCAGCAGCCAGACGGATTGACCAACAACAGCAGCGATTGCTGCAACGTTGTAGTTTATTAATTCTAAGAATTATTGTGTAAACTAAGAATTGTTTACTCTAAATTGTTTACATTAAAATATTATCTTACTCTGCATTTAAGTCGTATAAATACTTATATTCAAACTGAGTTGAGCTCAGAATAAAATTGCATGTTAAAACTAAAGGTTCAATCGGTGTTTTTCCTTTTCATCGGCATATCATAGATAACTCCGGCACTTGTACCGGACAAAACCGCAACAGTATGTTCAGCAGATTTTATTATAAAAAAAAAATTGTAAAACTTAGACTTAGAAGAGAAGAATATAAAAAAGGCTTTGAGGCCAGCATGAAATCGGACTTCAAACGAAACACATTGTCGTTCTTTCTTTTCCTGGCGTCTTACACATAATTCAAGCGTAACTAGAAACTATGAGTTGTGGATGCTAGAGTCGACATAGCCCAACAAACTATAGAAGCGGACACAAAAGCCTGCATAGTTAAAATTATTTAATTTTTATTTAATTTCAACTTAAACCACCCCGCTTATCCGACCACTGACGGAGTCATTAGACCCAACAATGTTGCAACATGAAATAAACAATGTCAGCAACCAACTGCAGACATCCGTCCGAAATCAAGAGTCAGCAAGATGCATCCGTCGCGTGGGAAACCAAAACCAGCGTCAGCGGAATTCGTACGTCGTGTGGGGGCATTGTCCGCATTTAATGTAAACATAAATGCATAATTGTTGCTTTCATTTTAAGCTTTAAAACTGAATAAACTCATTCTTGATTGCAACCTCAAACAAACTAGACCTTATTTCGTCTACTTTATCCAGGATTTCTTCCCAGCAGCAGCGGGATACATAATTCGTGCAAGTAATATAAAGCCACTCGAGAAGGCCAGACTAGCGTAGACCGTTGACCGACGGAATTCGCTGAGCCTGCAATTTAGCCGCTCGTTAAGGAAGCGTCCAAATGTATGAGTACATCCGATCACCCCCTCACTCTCTTTTGTAGCTGTTAAACCATAGCAGCATAAGCAATTTATAATAAGAAATATCTATGTACATAGTTTAAGAAAGAATTATCAAATAAAGATCATTCGAACAATGAACGCAGTCAAACGAACACTCGTTACATGGCGACCGTGACCGTGTCACGAAGTTTGTTTTAAAAATATAAAATAATAAATAATGAAGTATTGTGACAACATTACATCACACTGCACCTCCCTTTTTAGAAAAATAACGTAATATTTTAATATGTAGGTCTTTATATTGTAAATGATTAGACTAGCAAATAATACAGCCGTTGCTAACACGGAAGTAAAAAAAAACCAAGAAATCGTGTGGCATACAGCTCCGTATTAAAAAACACAAAGCTGAAATATGCGATTTATTGTTTAATAAAAGCAAGCCCCCGACTTGGGAAAATGCAAAGAAATTGCACGATGAACTAGATTTTCTTACGGCAGAGGAAAATAGGCTCAAAACGGAGAGAACTACTCCATCGTCTCAAGCAATTAAAAACATTGCGAAAACTAATTCACAACTCACAACCTGAGACAAAGCCTTTGCCTAAGCAAGCTAAAAAGTGCCATGCAGATTGTTTGGGATCACTATTCAGCACGACCTGTGCAATGACATGCACCGTCAAAGAATAGCCTTTTCATTTTCAAAATGAACAATCAAAATTATGATCAAGAAATCAGACAAACTTATATGAACGAGTTGACTTTAATAAATCTTATAAATGCATAAATAAAAGCATTCAAATTTCGGTAGACACTAAAATTAAACACGTTGATATACTTGTTGCAATATACATATATAATCTCTGTCCACTGTAGCAAAGAAAGTCTGTTCTTGTTTTTCTCTATTAAATCAAGGATGTTATTTATATTATATATATATATTTATATATATATATATATATATATCTATATATTTATTATATATATATATATAAATATATATATATAATATAAATAACATCCTTGATTTAATAGAGAAAAACAAGAACAGACTTTCTTTGCTACAGTGGACAGAGATTTCGTTTCGCCGTTATCAAGCGTCTTAGAGAGGACTTATTACGAATATCTGTTAGACATAAACTACAGTTACATGGTCCAACAATATTAACGAGTCCTGTAACATTCGATCGATCAGTATTATTAAACCAAGAAAGGTTAAATCGATCAGAATTAATGGATGAAGAAATTCCAACAACATACAAAATATCTGCACAAGTAGCAACCCAAGAAATCAAAAAGCCAGCAGGAAGAATGGCAAATCAAGTAGCCCTAGATAGACAGTACATCAAAGAGGTATCAGCAACGATACCAGAGTTTGATGGAAAAAAAACACAACTTGCAACGATTCCTGACATCATTGAGATTAACTGATCTCACTAAAGGTTGATTTGGCAGTTGAAGTGAACAAAGCATGAATATAAATGGCTGCATGATAAAACTGCCAGCTAAACGTATTTCGGAATCAAGCATAGCATTTGATTTCTGAAAAGTTTCCATTCGGATTATGCTGACCTAATGTCTGCATACTCGAACGGAAACAACAATGTTCCCAACACCTCAAATAACGTTTTACGAACGACTCAGCGAGAACGTCAACAACTGCAGCGGCAACGGAAACAACAACACTCCCAGCGTCTCAAGTGACGTTCCACGTACGACTCAGTGACAGCGTCAACAGCAGCAGCAGCGGTAGCCGAGCTTAGCTTAAGAATCTTTTACAATTAGTCTCAATTTGGAACTCCTATCAACTGCCAGCCAAAGCTGGTAATAGTAATAAATTAATAGTAATAAATAATTAAATAAACAATATAATCAATAAATTATTTAATTTATACATTGGAATGCGCGAGTTACCGTATTTCTCGCGTTATTAAAGTGCTTTGCATCGCGCAGAGTCGGGTGCCAGCTAAAAGATAAAACAACCCACGACTCCTTAATTCATCAGAAGGACGACTCCGGCGCAAACTACGATGTTAACTGGCGCATAGCTACTTGAGCTTTTCAAGCAAGCGAGTTATGTATCTCCACTCCACATTTAGCCATAATGCTGAACCCGACGACATCAGCATTATCGCTCAAAAGTATTTAAATAACAAAGTTGCTGCTTAAGAGTCATAGATAATATAATATTAGATACTATAGTAATGGACATAGCGGACACAAAAGTCGGCATAGCCCATAAAACTATAGAAGCGGACACAAAAGTCTGCACAGCCAAAATTATTTAATTTTGCGCACGCTCACATAATTGCAAGCATTGCAATTATTTAATTCACACGCGCCCTAATTTTTCTTGCAATTCTTGCAAACTTAAATTAAAACGCGCTCTTCGATTCGATTATTGCAAGCCATTGCATTCTCGATAACTATTTTTTGCAATATCAAATTGTTGCGTCAATGCTTTTCCTTGCTTTCCAAAAGTATAAATAGCCTAAGTATTATTAAGAACATGAGAGTCTATAAATGAGTCTATAAGTCGAAGGCAGTCAGTCGTAAAGTTAAAAGATATTTAAGCCAAAAAAAAAAACATCAAAATAAAACAAGTGTAAAAAAAGTTATCAAGTGTATTTTTATCAAAAGAAACATCCAGTTTCTTCGGGACGACTCGCATTCAGGATACACGGAGACATCTAGCTATATCTGCGTGGTTTCAATCGCTGACTACCGCTGCCGTCTGTATAGTACAGGGCCGGATATGTATTACAAACAGAACGTATAAAAATAATTCATCGCTACTGCACACATAGTTAAAATAAGAGAAAATAATTACTAAGAAACAACAATAAATAATTAATAAGAAATAAATATATATAAAAATTTTAAAATATCTTTCATATTACGCATTTATATATTAAAAAATATTTTATATTTTATTACAAATAACATTTATGTTCACTAGAAACAAGGCCAAACTAATCGGCTTGAACCCATTTAGCCCCCGACATCTTGAGGAAATACGTGCTCATAAGGGAAAATCTTCACAGAATAGGCAAAAAATGACGGACCAAAATAATACTGCAGGGCCCAATACAACACTTGCTGGGGTAGCACCATTATCAAACTTCAACCCTCTCTCTCTTTTTCAATCTTTACGTATCCCAGTATCCCGTATCAAACATTTACCTACCTTCGACGGTAACCCAGCATTTCTGAATGAGTTTATAATAAACGTCGAGGAAGTACTTTTACTCATTAGGGGCGCAGCCCGTACCCCCTATGGACAAATGTACTTTCAACATATTTGAAACAAAACTATAGGCCGGGCAAACGAGGTACTGTATGAGACTAACATAGGTTTGGAGTGGAACGATATTAAGGAACACTTGATTTTACACTTTTCTAGTGGGAAAAGTGAAACAAACTTACTTGGCGACTTGTACGCCTTGTCCCACAAGAACCTTCCCATTAATGCGTTGTATGAAGAAGTGGTCAAGACTAAGTCTTCACTTTTTAACGTAACAAACAGGATGGGCGCTGAGTATGCGGTAATAAAAGCAAAGAAAGAATTATATTCGGAAGCTTGTCTCAATGCGTTCCTTCAAGGCATTAAAGGTTAGTTGGGACTAGTGGTCAGGTCAATGAGATTTCCAAGCCTAGAAAAGGCTTGGCAATACGTCTCTAACGGAAGAGAGCTGTATTTCCAGGAAAGGGCGGAAAAACCTGATTCTCATAGGCCACAAAAACAAGGCAGCCGTGGCACTCCTTACAGTCGTTCAACCTGGCAAGAATGCCACCAAAACAAGAGCTTCCTGATAACAGGGGTGGACAACCGTATTTCAAATCCAGTGGGTCAGGTATTACCTCGCAAACATTACCCGATAACAGAAGTGGGCAATCTTACTTCAAATCCGGTGGGTCAGGTATTACCACGCAAAAATTTCAATCTCAGAGACAACTGAACAATATTACCGAAGCTACTGAGCAAGAGGAACAATCAGTTGAATTCTGCAACATTGAGGAGCCCTCAAATTTTCAAATACCAGCCCTACAAAATCAACCGGCTACATAAACAAGCGTCAGCTTGGCTCAATTTTACCTTTCATCTCTAATAAATTTTCCATTTGGCCGCCCGTTGAAATTTCTTCTGGATACCGGCGCAACAAACTCCTTTTTGAACCCATCATTTGTACCTGAGCAAGACTACAGCCCACAATGAACATACCATTTACAGGAAAATTGAGTTTGACATATTTAAAGAATTTAAGTCAAACGGGAATCTCACCTTTCTCTTATTCAATTTTTATCCAATTTTTTTTTTTTGGTCTTATTGGGATAGACATTTTAAAAAAATTTAAGGCAACAATTGACCTTCAGAGTCTAATTCTTACGACACCGGAAACAACCCTTAAAATTCACTCAGGACGAAATGTTTCCACAGTAATTTATACCATTTCGGAATACTCCGGTAAACCTGAATGAAGGACACTTTCATTGTGACGACTTGGAAATTCTCCCAGGATTAGTTATATCCGGCGGACTTTACTCCGCTACGGTTTCCATGAGTTATATGTTTTGTATTGAAAACCCAATAACTGTCGTGGGTTTTAATTCTGATGATTTCGTTGAGATCGATCGTATTACTTCAGATCTCTACCACTTTCAGTCTTGCACAGTTAAAAACCCGGTTATTGTGATAGACCACTTGAACTCCGAGGAGAAGACGGTACTCCTCGATCTCTGTAAAACTTTCACGGATTTATTTTATAACGAAGATGAACCACTAACTTTTACCAACAAAGTCAGGCATACAATTCCGACTTCGGAAGACATACCTATTTATACAAAAACGTATCGTTATCCCTATATCCCTATCCCATGAAGTCAAGAAACAAATATCTAGTATGCTTGAACAAAACATAATTAGACCCAGTCACTCCCCTTGGAGTGCCCCTGTTTGGGTAGTTCCCAAGAAATCTGTTGACAATAAAGAACCTAAATGGAGACTTGTTATCGACTTCAGGAAACTGAACCAAAAAACGGTCTCAGACAGGTACCCCATTCCAAACATTAATGATATTCTAGACAGCGTCGGGAAAACACTATACTTTTCCACAATTGATTTGGCAAGCGGGTTCCATCAGATAGAAATGGACCCAACAGATATTCCGAAAAACGCATTCACGGTGGAAGGTGGCCATTTCGAGTTCATCAGAATGCCCTTTGGGTTGAAAAATGCACCGGTAACCTTCCAACGAGCAATGGATAATGTGTTGGGAGGTCTTGTAGGTACAATTTGTCTCGTTTACCTAGATGACATAATTGTATTCTCACCTTCTCTGCAGCTACGTATCCAAGACTTGCGTTTTCAATGATATTGAACGGACTTAATCATTTCAGACTTTACCAACTGGACTCACAAACCATCAAGATGGAAAACATTGAACACGGACAACCTTTGGTGAAAATTGACCTAGGACCTTCGAGGATCATTTCCTCGTATAAGAACCTACTACACGTGATTGACCTAGACGACTTCAAGAGTTGTGCGGACCAATTTAGGAAAAGTATCCTATCCCTACGTTCGAGCAGCGACACAACTCTAGCAGTCCCAATTAAAACATTACAATTTTCTCAGAAGAACAAGCTTATGAGCACGTGCAACTACAAGCATTGCAGAAGGCTAACAAGATTATTTTTAATTTTTGCATTCCGTTATTTAACTCAGAAATTTTTAGTTTTTCTCACATCATTCCAATTCCAATAAACATTACTAAACGTATATTAAGCCCTAAATATAAGTTAACACCATCTGCACATAGTGCCGTCAATAAATAATCAAATAATAATCAAATCGTTTAATTGGCGCCCGAGCAGGGACGTCGGTACATTAGAGTACCAAATGACAACCCTTGTTCAGCGTGGTCGTAGTATAAAAGAGTTTTATCGTGAAGTGTACCAGTACCTTTCACTAATTCTAGATAAAATAGATTGTCTACAATTAAGAGAAGAAGCACTGATTGCTATGACAGCAACCTACAGGGATAAAGCTCTAGACACATTCATAAGAGGATTGAATGGTGACTTGCCAAGCCTCTTAAGCGTAAGAGAACCTAGCAGTTTACCTCAAGCCCTTCACATGTGTCTAAAATTAGACAATATGAACTATAGAACCAAGCATGCTAATAGCATGAACCGAGCTCCACAAAACAAACCAAACTATTACCCACAAAATAAGCAATATCACCACAAACAACAGCCTTTCTATCCGCAACTTACAAATTTTTCACACAGACCATTTGTCAGATCAGGTTCTTTTCCTCAACTAAGGCACATAGTGCCGTCAATAAAAATTATTAAAAACAAAAATAATAATCAAATCGTTTAATTTATATAAGCTATAATAAAAATAGTATAAGCCACTTCGATGCACCATGTCCGGAAATCCATGGCACTTATTTTTGCCAACAATCAACTAACCAAATTATAGTGAATGGATCGGCATTAATCAATTATGAAAATTCTACATTCGCAACCTACCATTCGATGACTCAAATCTGACCATTGAGAAACACTACCAGGTCACTCACCAGAATTTCACACATGCATACTAATCGCACAAGAGACGTCGTCAACTTGCATAAATTACACCTTGCACACACCAGAAGCCTGCTAGAATTCCAACAGTTTAAAAACCACACATTGCAACACGGCATCGGAGTATACTCGCTAATAATAATCTGCTTAATAATATTAGTAGTGGCAGTAAAAAGCAGGAAAAAGAAGACGACATATATTCCTGATACTTCAGCACCAACCACCGTATCATTCGCCACGTCCTCTTTCTGGCCGGCACTTCACACTGGGAAGGGAGCAGTTACCTTATTTACAAGCAATACGGCACCCGCTAAGCCCCCTCGCAACTTAATCGCCACCACTGACAATCGAACAATGCTTGATGCGGAAATCCGATCGCATTAAATATTGTTCGCCGTCCAACAGAATAATTTTTCTGGCATATTTTCAGTCTCTTGTGAGTTCTGAATGTATGCACTCGATCGTGAAAGAATTGAATAACATAAAAATCTGTGAATAAATTTAAATTCTACAATTTAATATTAGAATTCTAATGTTTTAATTCACTAATAACTCAAATAATAAGAACGAGGAAATTTAACACGACGACTCGACTGATAACTCCGGCACTTGTACCGGACAAAACCGCAACAGTATGTTCTGCAGATTTTGTTATAAAAAAAAAATTGTAAAACTTAGACTTAGAAGAGAAGAATATAAAAAAGGCTTTGAGGCCAGCATGAAATCGGACTTCAAACGAAACACATTGTCGTTCTTTCTTTTCCTGGCGTCTTACACATAATTCAAGCGTAACTAGAAACTATGAGTTGTGGATGCTAGAGTCGACATAGCCCAACAAACTATAGAAGCGGACACAAAAGCCTGCATAGTTAAAATTATTTAATTTTTATTTAATTTCAACTTAAACCACCCCGCTTATCCGACCACTGACGGAGTCATTAGACCCAACAATGTTGCAACATGAAATAAACAATGTCAGCAACCAACTGCAGACATCCGTCCGAAATCAAGAGTCAGCAAGATGCATCCGTCGCGTGGGAGACGTTGACCGCGACAGCATAATATAAACAACATTTGAAACCAAAACCAGTGTCAGCGGAATTCGTACGTCGTGTGGCGGCATTGTCCGCATTTAATGTAAACATAAATGCATAATTGTTGCTTTCATTTTAAGCTTTAAAACTGAATAAATTCATTCTTGATTGCAACCTCAAACAAACTAGACCTTATTTCGTCTACTTTATCCAGGATTTCTTCCCAGCAGCAGCGGGATACATAATTCGTGCAAGTAATATAAAGCCACTCGAGAAGGCCAGGCTAGCGTAGACCGTTGACCGACGGAATACGCTGAGCCTGCAATTTAGCCGCTCGCTAAGTGAGCGCCCAAATGTATGAGTACATCCGCTCACCCCCTCACTCTCTTTTGTAGCTGTTAAACCATAGCAGCATAAGCAATTTATAATAAGAAATATCTATGTACATAGTTTAAGAAAGAATTATCAAATAAAGATCATTCGAACAATGAACGCAGTCAAACGAACACTCGTTACATGGCGACCGTGACCGTGTCACGAAGTTTGTTTTAAAAATATAAAATAATAAATAATGAAGTATTGTGACAACATTACATCACACTGCACCTCCCTTTTTAGAAAAATAACGTAATATTTTAATATGTAGGTCTTTATATTGTAAATGATTAGACTAGCAAATAATACAGCCGTTGCTAACACGGAAGTAAAAAAAAACCAAGAAATCGTGTGGCATACAGCTCCGTATTAAAAAACACAAAGCTGAAATATGCGATTTATTGTTTAATAAAAGCAAGCCCCCGACTTGGGAAAATGCAAAGAAATTGCACGATGAACTAGATTTTCTTACGGCAGAGGAAAATAGGCTCAAAACGGAGAGAACTACTCCATCGTCTCAAGCAATTAAAAACATTGCGAAAACTAATTCACAACTCACAACCTGAGACAAAGCCTTTGCCTAAGCAAGCTAAAAAGTGCCATGCAGATTGTTTGGGATCACTATTCAGCACGACCTGTGCAATGACATGCACCGTCAAAGAATAGCCTTTTCATTTTCAAAATGAACAATCAAAATTATGATCAAGAAATCAGACAAACTTATATGAACGAGTTGACTTTAATAAATCTTATAAATGCATAAATAAAAGCATTCAAATTTCGGTAGACACTAAAATTAAACACGTTGTTGCAATATACATATATAATATATATAATAAATATATAGATATATATATATATATATATATATATATAAATATATATATATAATATAAATAACATCCTTGATTTAATAGAGAAAAACAAGAACAGACTTTCTTTGCTACAGTGGACAGATATTTCGTTTCGCCGTTATCAAGCGTCTTAGAGAGGACTTATTACGAATATCTGTTAGACATAAACTACAGTTACATGGTCCAACAATATTAACGAGTCCTTTAACATTCGATCGATCAGTATTATTAAACCAAGAAAGGTTAAATCGATCAGAATTAATGGATGAAGAAATTCCAACAACATACAAAATATCTGCACAAGTAGCAACCCAAGAAATCAAAAAGCCAGCAGGAAGAATGGCAAATCAAGTAGCTCTAGATAGACAGTATATCAAAGAGGTATCAGCAACGATGCCAGAGTTTGATGGAAAAAAAACACAACTTGCAACGATTCCTGACATCATTGAGGTTAACTGAACTCACTAAAGGTGATTTGGCAGTTGAAATAATAAAGTCTAAAATAATTGAAGCTACATTGTATAGAATACAAAATGAAACTTCCTTTCGAGGAATCATTGATAAACTGCAAGCTACAGTTAAGGGTGAATCCTCAGATGTCATAAAGGCCAAGCTAATGAATACTCAGCAGCGAGGCAAATCGGCATCACAGTATACGGCTGAGATAGATAACCTTCGTAAGTCGCTAGAAGCAGCTTACATTGATGATGGTTTAGATGCTGATATTGCCGATAAATTTGCGACAAAAGAATCGCTTACGGCTATAGTCAAAAATTGTGAGAATGATAAAATTCGCACAATACTTGAAGCTGGAAATTTCAGTACACTAGATCAAGCAATTGGGAAATACATCCATTGCAGTACGGAAATGAATAGTAACATTGGTAACATAATGTTCTATCAAACCAGAGGCTATAGAAATAATCAAAGGGGTAATTACCGAGGAAGAGGTAATTATCAAGGCAATGGCTCTCAAGTTAACAGCCGGGGACGTGGCCAATATAGAGGAAATTTCAGAGGAAATTCCCGTGGTTACAACCGAGGAAGGAATAGTAACAACCAAGGTAACAACCAAAATTATGGCAATAGACATAACAATGTACGAGTTACTCAAAGTAATTCGGAAAACCAGCAATCCCCTTTAGATATTCCAAACCAATAAAAACTGTATACACAATTAATCCTAACCTTAACATATTTATAAAAATTAATAATGAAAAAACAGGTAAATCATTTACCTTATTATTAGATACTGGTGCAGATATATCAATACTGAAAGAAAATGTCGATACATTCGACAATGTTAATGATAACATAACCACACAAATATCAGGAATTGGCGAAGGTTCAGTTTTTTCAAAAGGTTTAGCATTTGTAGAGCTCACTACAGGTAAATATATTATTCCACATGACTTCCATTTAGTCGGAAAAAATTTCCCAATACCTAGTGACGGCATAACAGGCATCGACTTCATTAAAAAATTCAACTGTCAATTAGATTTCACACAAACAAGTGATTCTCTAATACTTCGTCCGGATAATTTAAAATATCCAATAAAACTTCCAATAATTCACACTTGTGACAATAATGCCACAGTATTACCAGCCCGTTCTGAAGTCGTTCGCCAAATTAAAATATCTACAATTGAAAATAATGTACTAATTCCAAACCAAGAAATTGATGAAGGAATTTACATAGGAAATACAATTTCCAGCTGCCAACATACTTTTGTACGAATATTGAATACAACAGATTCAACTAAAATCGTAAATTTATCCCAAATAAAGTATGAAACCTTAAATAATAAAATTGACAAAGAAAGAAAAAACATAGTCATGGAAAAACTAACTAAGAACTTTCCGCCATTATTTAAAAATAAATTTAAAGAATTATGCACTCAGTATACTGACATATTCGGATTAGAAACCGAATCTATAACAACTAATAATTTTTATAAACAAGAGTTAAGATTAACAGACAATGAACCAGTATACATAAAAAATTACAGAATACCTCATATTCATAAAGATGAAATAACAACAACAAGTTGATAAACTCATTCTAGACAAAATAGTAGAGCCTTCAGTATCGGAATATAATATGTAGTCCAATACTACTGGTACCAAAGAAAGGTATACCAGGTTCTGACACTAAGAGATGGCGATTAGTTATAGACTATCGTCAAGTCAACAAAAAACTCTTGTCAGATAAATTTCCCCTTCCAAGAATAGATGATATTCTTGACCAACTAGACAGAGCAAAATATTTCTCATGCTTAGACTTAATGTCCGGTTTTCACCAAATTGAACTAAAAGAACACTCAAGAAATATAACGTCTTTATCAACGAGCAATGGCTCTTATCGTTTCACACGATTACCATATGGTCTAAAAATAGCGCCAAATTCTTTTCAAAGAATGATGACTATCGCTTTTTCTGGATTAGATCCTTCACAAGCATTCTTGTATATGGATGACTTAATAGTCATCGGTTGTTCAGAAAACCATATGATCAAAAATCTAACAAACGTTTTTGACTTATGTAGGAAATACAACCTTAAATTCCACCCAGAAAAATGCTCATTTTTCATGCACGAAGTGACTTTCCTAGGTCATAAGTGTACTGATCAAGGTATTTTACCAGATAACAAAAATGTTATAATGTTATTGAAAAATACCCAGTCCCTACAGACTCCGATAGCGCTAGACGATTTGTTGCATTCTGCAATTATTACAGACGTTTTATCAAAAATTTTGCAGATTATTCTCGTCACATAACGAGACTTTGTAAAAAGAATGTAAAATTTGAATGGTCTAAAGAATGCCAAACTGCATTCGAATATTTAAAGAAAGCCCTAATGAAACCCACTTTATTAAAGTATCCTGATCTTAGCAAAGAATTTTGCATAATAACAGATGCAAGTAAACAAGCTTGCGGAGCAGTTCTAACCCAAACTTATGGTGATAAACAGCTACCTGTAGCTGTATGCTTCTCGCTCATTCACTAAAGGCGAAAGTAATAAAAATACTACAGAACAGGAGTTAGCGGCAATTCACTGGGCAATAACCCATTTTCGACCATACATATATGGTCAACATTTCACTATTAAAACAGATCATAGACCACTTACATATTTATTTTCAATGAAAAATCCAAGTTCAAAACTAACTAGAATGAGATTAGATTTAGATGAATATGAGTTTACTGTAGAATATTTAAAGGGTAAAGATAATTTTGTGGCAGATGCACTGTCACGAATCACAATAAATGCTCTAAAAGATTTATCTGTAAATGTACCAAAAGTCACTACACGTAATCAAAGTAAACAGAAAAAATCCTGCGCAGGAAAAGATCAAGTGGACCTGTATAAGCAACCACTTATCAACGCTTCTCAGCCCAACGTACATAAAGTCATTGCAAATGACGAAGTACGGAAAGAAGTGATCTTGCGAATAGCTGAATTTAAATGTTTACTGAAACATGGAAATAAAGTTATAGCAAGAATTGATGTTAGCGATCTGTACACCAATGGAATTTTCGACTTGGGTCAATTCTTCCAAAGGCTTGAAATGCAAGATCAGCCAACTCAAAGTGGCACCGAGCGAAAAGATTTTTGAAATAGTTTCAATGAAGACGTTCATTACGGACATGGGAACAGAGTATAAGAATTCTATTATAAACGATCTGTGCAAATATTTAAAAATAGACAATATAACGTCTACAGCACACCACCAACAGACTCTAGGTACCGTTGAAAGAAGTCATAGAACATGCAACGAGTATATACGTTCATATATATCGGTAGATAAGACCGATTGGGACATATGGTTACAGTATTTCGTGTATTGTTTCAATACAACAACATCTGTAGCGCATAACTACTGTCCATATGAACTTGTATTTGGTAAACATAATAATTTATCAAAACAATTTAATAGCGTGGATACAATAGATCCATTATATAATATAGATGAATATGCTAAAGAAGTAAAATTTAGATTAGAAAATGAGCGCGTATAATGTTAGAAAAATATAAAAATAAGCAGAAAGCAATTTATGATAATAAAGCTTTAGATCTTAAAATAGAAATAGGAGACCAAGTTTTGTTAAAAAACGAAACGGGTCATAAATTAGAACCAGTATATATAGGACCATTTGAGGTCATTAGAATAGAAAAAAATAACAACGTAGTTCTTAAAAATAAGAAAAATAAAGAACAGAAAGTTCATAAGGATAGGTTAAAACTTTTTTGCAACTAATAATAATAAATAAATATAAAAAAAATATAGGTGGCCTGATCAAGCATCAATAATAAAAATAATAAATGTAGCTGCTAAACAATAGCAGCATAAGCAATTTATAATAAGAAATATCTATGTACATAGTTTAAGAAAGAATCAAGAAATAAAGAACATTCATAAAACGAACCCGAAAGAGTTTACACATTACAGTGGCCATTTTTTGTATCGGTCTCCAGATGCTGAAACAGTTGAAAACTCGAAAACAAAGACTCAACATTGAAACAGTTATCAAAAGTTTGAAAAGGACCGAGGACGACCCTAACTTAAGCAAGCAATGTACCAAAGAAATTGTCAGCCATAAGTTCAACGCTGCAATGTATTCCATAAACAGAAATACAATACTTTGCACGAGCTGCAAGCTAAGCATTAATTAAGAAAAAGCTCCATTGCAACTGTTGTATAAAACTAATCAATAAACATATTAAACAAAAAAAAAAAAAGACTACTGATTCCAATAGGAGGAAGACTTTTATTCCAATCAGTAAGTTAACTCCCGCAACAATAATAACAACCGCCCGATTCGCAACTGGAGTAATAAGCCAAGTCAGCATATCTTCGAACGGCAGGCAGCATCGTAAAGCTGGTTCAATCCTAAGTGAATTGAATGTTTTGTTTTAGTTCGAATTTGAAATTCATTAAAGAGATAACAAGATTAGCCAACGCGTTCTTATTTCTTACAATCGGCTCCGCGCTATTAGATTTTTTCCAACAGCGATTTTACTTCTCGTCATCAAACTATTTCTCACAAGGTAGAAGAAAAAAGCAGCAACAAGAAACCATACACGTGATGTACATCGTTTTCTTTTAATTTAAGAAGCTAGGGTTGAATAGCAATTTAAACGTGTGGGAGAATGTAGAATTTGAGAATAAGATTTTATTTAGAATTGTTTTTTTTTTTTTTTGCATATGCATACATGCTAACCATCGATCCCTAAATAATAGTAAGTTAATTTTTTTTTTTCTAAGAACGTAAAGTCCTGAGTGCACATCAGGACGAGTATTAGCAAAATGTTTTTGAATACTAATTCATTTATACTTGATCGGACCAACATACAAATTTTATTGCGATTAAAAATATATGAAGTGAGTACGTTTATAAGACTAACAAAACACAACAGGATTACAGAAATAAACCGTACAACGGAATAATAATAAAAATTTTAATAACACGCGGAATATCAATACTAATAACGAACGCCCTTCAACATCCAGACAGGCGATTATGCCTCCAAAATGAGAAACGGACAATAATTCAAGACAGACTAATTTCAAAAGATCGCAAGTTTCCAATTTTTTAAATAATAATAGCCAACCATTTCATAATGTTGAACAAGATTACGAAATGTTAGAAACAGAAGAAGAACTATGCAATGTAGATGATTCAGTAAATTTTCAATCACCAGCCTCAAACCACCAATGGGGTACGTAGATAAGAAACAATTCGATACATCATTTCCCTACATTCTAATTAATTCACCATAAGGCAGAGCTCTTCGGTTCTTGATAGATACTGGATAGTTTCAAAAAAACTAGATTCCGGTAAAAAGGGAAAAAAATTTTACGAAAAAACAATTTCCGATAGGTATCCTATACCAAATATAAATAAGATATTGAATAAAAAAGGTAGAAGTATCTATTTTACGATCTTGGATTTAGCAAGTAGATTTCATCAAATTGAAATGCATGAGTCCGACATTCCAAAAATGGTCATTATTCATATCTTCGAATGCCATTTGGACTTAAAAATGCGTCCGCTACTTTCCAGAGAGTCATGGATAATGTTCTGAAAGTTCTAATTGGAGACTCTTGTCTAGTGTACCTTGAGGACATTATAAATTTTTCCACATCTCTGCAAGAACACATATTAAAATTAAGAAAAGTATTTGAACGACTGAGATCTTCTAATCTCAAAATACAGTTGGACAGTTGGGTCAAGTAATAATCTCAGAGAGTATCAAACCCAATCCAAGTAAAATATCAGCAATACAAAGATTTCCAATTCCCAAAACACAAACTCAAATAAAGTGCTTTCTAGGTCTTATGGGTTACTATACACAATTGAAATCGACAACTTGCGAAAGCAACTCGAAGCAGCTTATATGGACGATGGCTTGGACCCTAATAGTAATGCTGTTAAATAAAAAATATTGTTTTTAAATAAACATAAACAATATCTTTAATTGGCGCTCGAGCAGGGACCGCGATTTTCCTGTTTAGGACCGACGACAAAGGTATTTCTTTCAACCTTCATAGTGAAAGATCCTTTCACTGTTAGACTTCACGTATTTAGACAAGCGTCCAGTCTACTTAATAAAACAAGTTATAGAATTTTATGATCAGTTCGATAAAAAACAATCGCTTCTAACAAATAAAACTAAAATGTCTTACGAATCAGTATTGGCAAATGCCATTAATGAAGAATATAGAGCAGACGCTTTGCGGGTATTCATATCAGGGTGAAGGAAGCCTTTGTGCGATATATTGTTTTCGTCACGCCCCAGCGATATGCCAACTGCCAACTACTAATGCCAACTACTAGCAACAATCAAAGCCAGCGATACCCCGGAAAACAACCGAAGAATGGCAGCAATCGAACGCATCAAAATAGTAACCGATGGGGACAACCTCAAGTAGAGCCTATGTATGTAGATTCTAGGCTTTTCAAGTCAAATAACACAAATAATCTGAGTCATAGCCAATGGCGAAACACAAAGAGACAAGCAAACTCTGATCGTCAAACCGAACCCAAATTCCAGTAGGTTAATAGTTATAGATAATATAACATTAGATACTATAGTAATGGACATAGCGGACACAAAAGTCGGCATAGCCCATAAAACTCCTGTGTAGGACCAGCGACCAACGTATTTCTTTTACCTTCTATGGTAGAAGATCCTTTTACTGGCGACGAGGAAAGTTTTTTTTTTTTTATTAAAAAATTAAAGCGACATCCAAAAACAACGCACACTATCGTGCAAAGAGGAAAGCAACCTCTGAAGGAAATCATAATCAACAAGTGGTCAACAGTAACCACCACTGGCAAACATAATTCGGAAGTCACCAGACAACGATTCTGTCTAGGGCTGCGCAAATGTTACCCGTTTAACCAGAGGACAAGGAACCCGAATTACCGGTATCATCGTTCATAGCTTTCTACGACGAGGTCGGAGCACACGACCAAAACTCAGATAACGAGAAAACTGTAAACTGGGAAGAAATTTACCAGGAAAAGAGAGTCAGATTCTTATTTAAAGAACACTGCATAAGCCAACTGGGAAAGCTACACCTGGAACAACAGCAACAACTGAGGATTCAACAACACGAACAACAACAACAACTGCAGAAACAACAACAACAAGAACAGCAACAATTGGAGCAAAACCAACAAGAAGAACTGCAACAACTAGAACAATATCATCGGCAACTGGAGTATCCACAAGAAGAACAACAGTAGCAACACCAACAACAAAATAAGGTTAGAAACAACTTAGAGTATTTAAGTATACACATTATACACTACACTTAAACAAACACTGTACAAGTACTAAATACAAAAAGGGAAAATGACAGAAACACCATCAGTTATCTTAAATCCTTTAAAGTTTCTTGAAGCATTGCCAGAATTTCATGGCAACAGAAACGATTTAAAGATATTTCTATGCTTAGTGGATAGAATCCACTCAATCTTGCAAAGTTATGATACGTTTTCTCAAGCACTTTTTTCAAACATTATAAAAAGTCGAATTAAGGGGCGAGCTAGGGAGGTCATGGACATCAATTGCCATGCAACCTCATGGGCTGAAATCAAAGAAATTCTTATGAATAACTTCGGTGAAAGACGAAGTATTGAAGAATTATTTGACGAATTAAGGGCAACACCCTTTAGAACAACACCTTTAAATTTTTATGAAGAGTTAAAAACAAAACTAAGCGCACTTAATTCCAAAACCAACCAAGTAATGGGAACCAGCCCAGGAACGGCTGAATGCGTCAGAAATAACATAAGATCCGCTTTACATATTTTTGTGAATAAAATGCCAGATCCTATGAGAACAGTCCTCAACTGTCGCAGGCCAAGTACATTGGAATCTGCCATGGATATACTCCATGAAGGACG
>JAWNNP010002280.1:0-86548 GCA_035044805.1 Leucophenga maculata
ATTTCGTAGCAGAAATCGAAACACATGTGTATCCGTTGCTCTTCACTATAATGTTCCAAGTTGTTGTTAATAATTGTCTCTCTTTACATTGATAAATATGTACAAGCATGTTTATCATGTAAATTGACCACAAAGCCTGCTAAAAATTCATTACTAACAAATTTTGGGTCACTAAATAACTTTACATAATACTAACGTAGGGCACAACGTTTAATAATTAATTAACAAATTTTCAATAATAAAAATTAATTATAAAAAACCTTTCGTCTGAAGTTGAGTTCCTCAACTGAAAGACAAAACTTTCACAACGCCCCAAACCTGTGAATTTCTATCAACGAGTAGAAATACGGCATGGGCGCAGTTGATAGGGGGATAATGCAACAACAAAATTCATAGTTTGAGTAAACTGCTCACTGCAAATTTCTACATATACATATTGGAAATTTCTCTCAAAATTACCATGCAATGCATATAATACATAGGGGACTTTTCAAATTGTGCATGTTTATAAGCAAGAATTTGTATTGACACAGCCAAGCGGACTGATGAGATTTCATAGCAGAAATCGAAACACATGTGTATCCGTTGCTCTTCACTATAATGTTCCAAGTTGTTGTTAATAATTGTCTCTCTTTACATTGATAAATATGTACAAGCATGTTTATCATGTAAATTGACCACTAAGCCTGCTAAAAATTCATTACTAACAAAATTTTGGTCACTAAATAACTCTACAAATAATATAATTTATAAATCAAATCCTCATTATAACGTACTCCCCACCTTAAATTCGACCTACCAATCAAACCAATGATTAACATCTTCGTTTATGAATACAAAAAAAAAACTGTTTCAAAAAAATAAAACGACTTCAAAACAAAAATGCACTAAAAACAGTCACTAAAAAGAGAAAAATAACTAAATTACATATTTAATTCGAAAGAAAGAAATATTGTTAAAAGCAACCTTTTGATCTGTTTTAAGTAATTTGGAAAAGTACTTAAGCAAAAAATGTACATAATCTACGGTATATAATCTAAGATGTTTTCACAAAGAAACCATGTTCGAAAAACAATTCCTGGTCCGCGGTTTTTCAGTTGAAAAATTTATTTTGTTGAAATTTTATTTTATTACAATATTTATAGTGTTTTTGGTACGATCCTGTTAGGTCCAAGACTTTCAAAATTCCATATAACCAATGAAGCAATTGCCCTTAAAACATAATTTTCGTCGCAGGGACAACTTTATGAATCGCTTCTGTGAAAATAAATCTCAAGATATCGTTCAAATCAATAGTATTTTATTGTCCAAAGGACATGCTGATTGTCATTGAAAAACCTATATTTTTTAAAAATGTTCAAAATATGGAAGTGGCTTTAAAAAACTTTTTTTATTATAAGTCCCTGTACCGAAGGTACAAGGGCATATTAGTTTTGTGCATATTTTTACATTCTATCTGCCGATAACGGCCTTTCGCTGTTATTGGTTTTCCGGCTAAGGCTCAGGGAAATCCAGGGATGGACTCGACCCACCAATACCAGGAAAGATAGTTGGTACAAAAAATTTCTGATCGTTCTTACTGCGAATATGCATACCTCTTAAAAGGGGTTGTTGATTTACGAATCGTTGAAGTACTTGAAGCGTGGAATAAAATACCGAAGAAAATTAGTATACTGGAGATCTAGGTGATCGTCGATCCCAGGTAACCCTCCCTACCAGTAGTTGCGCAATCTGAATCCACAGGCAACCCCTTAATAGTTTAACTATCTCTTAATACATTTTATCCTTTCCTACCTCTTGTTTCCATCTCAATTCTCCAGCCCACCCCACGAAGTACGCTCACCAATCTTTCATATTGATACAAAACTTTAATGTTATTTTGCTTAACCTACCTTAGTGTATATGTATAAGGAGGAAAACTTACAAGTACGACATAATTTTAAACATTGCATACATTCATAATTTTGTTTGTTTTTTTTTTTTTATTTTTTACTTTCTTAATTTGAGTTGGAAATGGGGATATGGTGTAAAGAATGGAGAGTATTTTAAGACCTTATACCGGTCGGAATTACTTTGATACGTCCCAAATCTTTGTATATCCCTCTACCTGAGCGCTCAGTACAGGGGCAAACTAATCGTTGATGGTTGGGCCGCACAGAATTAAATATTTAGAATTGGATTAACTTTTCTTCCTTTTTTTATATATAAGGCATTTCCTATCCCTTCCTCATAACCCTTCCTCATCCAGTGTCAGGACTGATAATGGAAATAAAGATACCGTAGGAATAGCTAATACATATATATATATATATATATATATATATATATATATATATATATATATACAAAAATAATGTAGGTAATAGTTAATGAATATATATACATTTAAGTTATTTGAATTTTCTTATTGTTTAAATCGAAAACATTTCATGGCTTCGATTCGGATGACGCGAGTAAAGATTTTTATGGGCTGCATTAGTGCAAAGCGAAGGGAAATAGGGCGATGCGTTTGAATCTTTTGATTATAATACGTTAAGACCAAACATGTGTGAATTTACGGTCGGCTACGAGTATGGACGCGCAATAGCAGTAAGCATCGAAACTCCAGAAAAATAAACCTATTCTATATCCATTCGAGCATGGTTATACATCCATTTGTATGAAAGGCGCTGAACATTAGTTTGCCATATGCGGTTTAGGTTACGTCGAACCTAACCGCGTGCTGTGTCAAACCCCATGTGTCGCTTATGGTTGACCACACAATTAATAAATATTAAGTGTACTTTTCTTAAAACTTTTTTCAAAAGTGATGGAGCTCCCTTTATTGCTACCGCTGCCGAAGCGATTGTTTCTTCTGTTGTTGTTGAATGTAACGCCGGCCGCGTGCTGCAGTACTGTTTATCCGGTGTGTAGCTGACGAACTGGTGTCCGAATACTGTTAGGAGAGTTTGCAATCTCACAACTTCCCCTCTGAATGACGTCCTTTTGTCCTCGTTCTCCCCTGTGTTACACAATATATTAATTACCTCCTTTTCCGACTTTTCACAAGCTTATTTTCTATTCTCGATTCGATATCATTTCTTACCTGTGTTGCCCGTAGTTTGTACTCTTACAATTAAATATAACTGCCCTCTTAGGTATGGATGCTTTCAGAATTCACAAGGATCGCTCTGCACCTGTGCGCATGCCCTTATTTGCCACCAAACAGAAAGAACTCGTTTCAAGAGACGAGTCCGTCACCAAATTAGTGGCTATTTTCGCTAACCAATCTGGTTACTGGGTACTCATTATTTCAGTGCTGCCAGTGTGATAAAAAAAACGTATCGATATTTTGAGCCCGTTTACACTTATGCACGTAACAACACACTGTCGTTTGCCACACTTGGATAAAAACGATAGTGGAAAACGTGAACTAAATCCCTATGCACCGGCGTCTAGTCTTCTAACTGTCACTGGTTTTAATGCCCAACGTGAGCCACGCCCACACCCTCAGATTAAGAGTCTCATGCTTTACGGACTGAGCTAGCCGAGCAACTCATCTCACTGACGAATATCTTTTGCGTGAAATACCCCAAACGGAACACCTTTCAATATCTCCAACTCATACAAGCTATTTCCCACCACCTTCGCTACTCTACACTTAGTGTATTTCCTGCTGAACTTCGCGTTGAAATTCTTCTTGAAATCACTCAACACAAAGTTTCTTTTGTATACCTCTTGGCCTGCAAAATATTTTATATCGCGAGAATTGCGATTATAACACCGGGAACCTCTCACATACGCCTTGTGAATATTCTTCTTAACCACAACCCGAATGAGTTGTAGTTTCTCGGCGTGTGTAATATTTTCGATCTGGGCGTCTTCCAGAGCGTCAAGCTTTCTACTTAGCTTATAGTCCAGGCCAGTAGTGAACATATGTTGTCCGAACATAGCATAGTATGGTGACATCTTGGTGGCTGCGTGAACTGAGCTTCTCAACATTGCCTGAATCCTTTGTAATTGAGTGTCCCATGCTTGGTAATACTTTCTCACGTGTGTTCTTATGGCCTCCAATATCGATTGGTTGACTCGTTCCGAAGCATTAGACTGGGGAGCATAGTTCGCTGAACGCATGTGTTCTATGTGGTATGATTTCATACAGGCTTCAAATTCTTTGCTTGTAAACTGCATCCCGTTATCTGTGTGAATTACTTCCGGTACCCCGAACTGATGGAATATTTCTGACTCCAAAAATTTCACTACGTTGGCAGACGATGCCACTTTCATGGCCTTCAGCCAAATGAACTTGGTGAAATGATCTAATGCTATAAATAAATAGGTATTCCCTTGTTTTGACCTCGGATACTTTCCTAAGAAATCTAGATATAGTTCCTGAACCGGTCGGCCTGTCACCACTTCTGCACCCATTGGATGGTTTACATTCTTTGCAAACATTGCATTGCTGTACATAGGATCGTACTTGTACCTCCATTCGAGGCCAGTAATAAAATTGTTTCAAAAGTGCCAATGTTTTCCCTATGCCCCCATGCATCGAAACGCCCTCCTCATGAGCCTTTCTGATAAATTCATGGGTCAGAGTTTCGGGAACCCAAAGTTTCCATACATTTTCTGAGATATTGCTTTGTTGAAAGTTAGTTTGTTTGAATAACAAACCCTCTTCTATTCTTAGGTCAGGGAATTTCTCGCCATTTTCTCTCACCGTGTTGACTCTTTCCAAATACTCAGACGATTCGAACTCGGTAGTCTCGAAATCGAGAAAGTCTAACTCCTCTATTGAATGGGACAACATATCGGCTACGACATATTCACCTTTCTGTGTTTAATCTCGAAATTGTATGCCTGCAGCTTCAACGACCACCTCGCCAACCTACCGCTCAAATCGCGTAGGCTCATAAGCCATTGAAGCTTGCGTGATCAGTAATTACGGTGAATGGCACCGCGCAATTTTTGCGAATAAAATGCTATAGGTCTGTCGTTTCCTTCTTCATCAATTTGAAAGAGAACTTCGCCTATACCGACATGACAAGCGTCGCACTGAATATAAAAGTGCCTTTTAAAATTGGGGTGTACTAGAACCGGAGCAATGGTGAGAGCTCTCTTCAAATTCTCAAACGCTTCTTTTGCTACTTTCGTTAGTTCGAATTTGGACTTGCTCTTTAAGCAATCTGTCAAAGGGGCTGCTACTGAGGAAAAAATTGGTTTAAACCTTCGATACCAGCCTGCAGTTCCCAAAAAACTTCTCACTTGCCGTACAGATCTAGGTTCTGGTATTTGGATGATTGCAGCGACTTTCTCCGAATCAGTTTTCAAAACGCCCGACCCTATCACAAATCCTAGATATCTAAGCTGCCTAAAACAAAACCTAGATTTCTGAGTCCTATCGTAAGGTTTGCTTTTCGAAAACAATCTGAGACTACACTTAGTAGCCTACAGTGAGTTTCAAAATCACGTGCGATTACTAACAGATCATCTAAATATATAAAAACATTATTCTTGAGTCTTTGCGGGATTACTTTGTCCATCACACGGAATAGCCTTTGAGCTGCATTGCACAACCCAAAAGGCATAACCCGGAACTGATATAAAGGAATAGTGAAAGACGTGTATTTCCTGCATTCTGCGTTTAGCTCAATCTGCCAAAAGGCGTGTTTCAAGTCTATACTGCTTATAAACACGGTCTCATCCACCCTAATCAACACGGATTCTATGCTCTGCAAGGGATATGCATCTTTCACCGTTAACTGATTCAGTTTTCGAGCATCCAGACACAACCCATTCTTTCCAGGTTTTCTCACCAACGTCACCCGATTGTTTCACGGGCTTTCGCTCTCCTCTATAACCCGCAAAGACAACATCATATCCACCTCCTCGTACAGCAAACTCTGAATCGCCGGTGATACCGGATAAAATTTCTCATTAACTGGCACGGCACCTGCAGACAACTCAATCTCGTGCGTCTCTAGACAAGTTTTACTTCAAAACTAACAAAACTTTTCTTTACTTTCTTAAGCTCCACTTGCTGTTCCGCCGTTAATAATTGCGGCTCCACACATTCACTTTCTGGTAGCAACTCCACTGGGATCTCTTCAACAGACCTAACGCTGCTACCAATTCTTTCAGGTGCTAATCCAAAAAGAAACCAGAAATCTACCCCAGATACAGTTTCTGTGCCAGAGTCCGGCACATGTACAAAGTCATTTCTTGTCATTGGTCTTTATAGGTGACTGATAACCGAACCTCTCCTACTATCGTGTGTGGAGACCCACCTGCTGTTTTCAAACGCGTGTTAATAGGTGTGACATGAATATTAAATTTTCTCAGCCATTCCATACTATCTTGACCTAAAACACTAATAGAGGCACCCGTGTCTAGTAACCCCTTTATGTTTGATCCGGCGATTACCACCTCTGCATATGGTCTATTATCTACTTTTAGTAATGACGCTAAAGAGAGAGTAAATTGCTCCCGCAATTCTTTTCGCTTATAATACCTTAATCGTGCCCGCATCTGTTTTTTTGTTACCGACTGCGCTTCCCTTGACTTATCCAATACATTAACTCTACTTTCACTAATATTCCTTACGCTACGTTCGGGATATCTGTTACCTAACCTATCCACACTATTCATTCTATTTAAGATGCTAAAAACTTCTTCACTCCTTACTAGACTACCTGAACCATTCAACTCTATTTCACTAACGGGGCTTATATTCCTACTGGATTCAATTACTAGCTTTCTTCGTTGTCCAGTTTCCCGGAGCTTGCCTCCCCCCGACGTGACATGCTCCTCACAACGTTTCCCGGACGACATTTCGGACATTTTGGGAGTACTACACCCTTCAATCCACATTTATAACAAAAAATGCTTCTTTGCGGTGATTCACAGCCGAAATAGCATACTAAATTGGTTTTATCCTGGAGTGGTTTTGCTGGCCGAAAAGCTTCTACAATGCCTTTTTCCTCCTCTCTAGCATCTACGTCAGTAGAACTCTCACCTTTCTCTAATTCACTAACTCGGTATCTAGGCCTTTCTATTTTCGGATTCGTTAACGGTGGAGCGGTTGGCTGCCACGAACGCCTATGAGAAGTCGGAAAATTTCTTTCCGCGTCATGACACTCGGCTCTGAAGTGTTCCATGCTAGTTATGTACATAGGGTACACAACTCTGGCAATGCTCTCTCTCACATTCGTTTTCATAATCTTAATTAACTCAAAATCTGCTATTGGGTGGTTTAAATTGGACCTAAGCATCAACATACTGTGCATTAATAAATCTATGCTTTCATCCGGCCCCTGTCGCCTCTCCGTTATGTTCCTCCAGTTCTCAAATTCGATCCTCCGACTCTGAAAACGTGTTTGGAGCGCGAAGCGTAACGAAGGCCAGTCTACCACACCTTGAGTTTTGACATGGAGCCAAGACCAGTCCTTAGCAGTGCCGGCAAACAAACAATGGAAATCGCGTAACACCTCGACCCAGGACACCTGATACGCAGCCTGCAAATGTTCAATTCTAAAAATAAAATCTTCCACTTGCATTTTCGAAGAATTCCCATCAAACGACAGACCCCACTTGTAAACCTGTACTAACTCACCTCTACTCTTGAAATCCTTTCCCTGTCCACTGGCAGACCTACTCCTCTCAAACTCGGCAGCCCTCTCTGTATGGATTTGCCTATCTTGACTATTGTTGTTCTCACCCGGAGGTATAATAAAATTTATCAAATTCGGTGGCGACCTGTTTACCTTAGCCCCAGCTATGAACAGTGGTGGTAAAGGACCCGTAGGTACAGTTACATGCTCCATGTTCTGTCTCGCCTGCTGATTGGATGTTACGACTTTTTGCTGATAATAACCCGGATCACCTAGTCTTTTGAAAGTTCCAGCCGCGGCGGCCACCTGCATTAGTTTCTCTCCCCCAATCGCACTGGAACTCGAAGAAGGTAGCGAAACATTGTTTCCTCTTATTTGTAACAGGACGTCATTCACCTCCTTCATAAAGATCTGCATTTCCTCTTTCACTTGGTGTCGCAACTCTTCAGCCAAACGAAGCACGATAGGACTCATGTGCCTGAGCTAACGCCAGATTCACTGCTGACTTAATTTCTGAAGAAATGCGATTTACTGGTTCCATGTTGTAATTAAAACCTTGTAGTGGCGGTGCGTTCTCCTCTCCTGTTCTTAGAACCGGTCCACCTGCCAAAAGATTCTGCAAATTTGCTCCAATACTGCTTGCCATTTCCTCTTCAACGTCTTCCACTGATCTTATCGACTCCGTAGGGATCGGCGCAACTGCTCTGCCACTCACTGACCTGTCCAGCACCATCGGGTCTAACTCCGCTGATGTCTCAATTTCTAACTTCGTCGCACAAGATCTTGTTATTGGACGCCTATTCATCAAATTCAAGCCTCGATTCTTAATATTTATTAATCCCATATCCAAACGTTTTCCTAATTTAAACCTTTCTGCGCTTTTCATTCTACCCGGGATAACTCCGAAAGAGAACTCAAAATTTCATACTCTTGTAACCAAAAAAAAACTTACATACTACAACACTATTCCTATATCTCACTTACTTAAAATTGACTTTCCTTTCTGTTTCTCACAAATAAATTTATCTTTTCAACACAATCAATTCAAATACATTGGGGTGGGCTAAATTATACGATGGAGAACAAGAGTACGCCTTATGAACATTTTCCTTCATTGCTCATATTTCTAAATGCATTATATAATAGAAGTAACTAATATATCCAATTTTCCCCTCTTGCTTCAAGTACCACAACGAAATATTTATAAAAAAAAAGAAAAAATTCATAACTCATTCGGCAAACTATCCATATTAAGCTTAGGAGCTCCCAATCCATTTGAGATACACCTTTCGGATAAGATTATTTGCCGATTTCATCATGTTTGTTTTTCGCGTCTTTGCGAACAAGGCAAATTCACGTAAGCGCTCCTCTATGGCTACGATTGGTTCTAGCTACAGTGCTTCTCCAACGGTCCTATAGCTGACCACTACTTGATGTCCATTTTTCGCTTCAGACAACATTCCTAACCTTACTAAATCTCACTACCCAATTTTAAGACACTACCTTTCTTTTTGCGGTGCTCATTCATCACGAAAAAAAAAACGTTTTCTATCTGCAATATTCTTTGAAGGATACCATTAACAAAAATGATACCTTAGATGTTCTGAGTTAAGTCTCTCTGTTTTAAAATTGGGCACCATTTGTTTAAAATGGTGCCTCGGGTGTTGTTTTTAAATTGGGCGCCATTTGTTACATTCTATCTGCCGATAACGGCCTTTCGCTGTTATTGGTCTTCCGGCTAAGGCTCATCGTAATCCAGGGATGGACTCGACCCACCAATACCAGGAAAGATAGTTGGTACAAAAAATGTTTGATCGTTGAAGTACTTGAAGCGTGGAATAAAATACCGAAGAAAATTAGTATACTATATAGATCTAGGTGATCGTCGATCCCAGGTAACCCTCCCCACCAGTAGTTGCGCAATCTGAATCCACAGGCAACCCCTTAATAGTTTAACTATCTCTTAATACATTTTGTCCTTTCCTACCTCTTGTTTCCATCTCAATTCTCCAGCACACCCCACGAATTACGCTCACCAATCTTTCATATTGATACAAAACTTTAATGTTATTTTGCTTAACCTACCTTAGTGTATATGTATAAGGAGGAAAACTTACAAGTACGACATAATTTTAAACATTGCATACATTCATAATTTTTTTGTTTTTTTTTATATATATATATATATATTCCTTCTTTTTTTTTTTACTTTCTTAATTTGAGTTGGAAATGGGGATATGGTGTAAAGAATGGAGAGTATTTTAAGACCTTATACCGGTCGGAATTACTTTGATACGTCCCAAATCTTTGTATATCCCTCTACCTGAGCGCTCTAGTACAGGGGCAAACTAATCGTTGATGGTTGGGCCGCACAGAATTAAATAATTAGAATTGGATTAACTTTTCTTCCTTTTTTTTATATATATAAAACATTTCCTCTCCCTTCCTCATAACCCTTCCTCATCCAGTGTCAGGACTGATACATGTCAGCTTAATATTGAAATAAAGATACCGTAGTAATAGCTAATATATATATATATATATATATATATATATATATATATATATATATACAAAAATAGTGTAGGTAATAGTTAATTAATATATATACATTTAAGTTATTTAAATGTTCTTATTGTTTAAATCTAAAACATTTCATGGCTTCGATTCGGATGACGCGAGTAAAGATTTTTATGGGCTGCATTAGTGCAAAGCGAAGGGAAATAGGGCGATGCGTTTGAATCTTTTGATTATAATACGTTAAGACCAAACATGTATGTCATTACGGTCGGCTACGAGTATGGACGCGCAATAGCAGTAAGCATCGAAACTCCAGAAAAATAAACCTATTCTATATCCATTCGAGCATGGTTATACATCCATTTGTTGATAGGCGCTGATCATTAGTTTGCCATATGCGGTTTAGGTTACGTCGAACCTAACCGCGTGCTGTGTCAAACCCCATGTGTCGCTTATGGTTGACCACACAATTAATAAATATTAAGTGTAATTTTCTTAAAACTTTTTTCAAAAGTGATGGAGCTCCTTTTATTGCTACCGCTGCCGAAGCGTTTGTTTCTTCTGTTGTTGTTGAATGTAACGCCGGCCGCGTGCTGCAGTTCTGTTTATCCGGTGTGTAGTTGCAGAACTGGTGTCCGAATACTGTTAGGAGAGTTTGCAATCTCGCAACTTCCCCTCTGAATGACGTCCTTTTGTCCTCGTTCTCCCCTGTGTTACACATTATATTAATTACCTCCTTTTCCGACTTTTCACAAGCTTATTTTCTATTCTCGATTCGATATCATTTCTTACCTGTGTTGCCCGTAGTTTGTACCCTTACAATTATATATAACTGCCCTCTTAGGTATGGATGCTTTCAGAATTCACAAGGATCTCTCTGCACCTGTGCGCATGCCCTTATTTGCCGCCAAACAGAAAGAACTCGTTTCAAGAGTCGAGTCCGTCACTAAATTAGTGGCTATTTTCGCCAGCCAATCTGGTTACTGGGTACTCGTTATTTCAATGCTACCAGTGTGATAAAAAAAACGTATAGATATTTTGAGCCCGTTTACACTTATGCACGTAACAATATGTATGTAACAGGCAGAAGTAATGGTCAGAGACCCCCAGAGTTATTTCTAATATGGTCAGGAGTGATAGAGGAGTCGATATAGCCATGTCCGTATGTCGGTCTTCGTCACAAAATGGTATTGAACTGTCTTCTGTCTCACCACAGTTGTTAATAGTAGTAATTTGTATCTCAATAGTTTTTCTTTTAGTCCTGATATCTTCGTCTTCCATGAAACTTGGCTTCAACCACAAATCGTTAATTCAGAATTATTTTCTGATAATTTTATTTCTTTTAGAAAAGATCGTTTCAATCGCTCTGGTGGTGGTGTTCTAATCTCTGTCAAATTATCTCTAATGAGTGAGGAAATTAGAATTCCAAATCAGGACATTGAATTTATATGTGTTAAAACTTCTTTCCGCTGTTTTAACTTATTTGTGACCTGTTCGTACATTCCACCTGCATCCGAAGTAAACGTTTACAGTCAACGTGCTGCCGCTATTTCACATGTCGACACTCTTTTATATGAAAAAGATCATTTTATTCTGATGGGCGATTTTAATCTACCAAATATAAGTTTGGTCAAATTGACTCGTCTATGCTGATTGCAGCTAAAAAGAGTGAGTTCCTTGATACTCTATATGAGTTGTCATTATAACAATGTAACACTGTTCGCAATTGCTCTGGTTGACTTGATCTAGTTTTTGTTGACTCTGGTTTTGATATATCTATCAATGCCAGAAGATAATTACGATCCAACTTTGCAAGTCACTTTTCAACTTGATAGTATTCGCTGTTTACAGGATAGCAATAAGTGTCTTCGAAGTGTCAGAAATTTTAAAAAGACTGACTACGTAAAGTTAAATCACTTTGCAGTAGTGATTGGTCCGTTCTAATGTGTTGTATGTACAGATAATGATTTGGCATTGAATACTTTTTATTCCACATTTTTCAATTATTTTGACAGATGCATTCGGTATACATTTATCACAAGCTCAAGAATAAGACAACTTTGGTTCACTAGCAGCCTTTGCAGATTAAAGATTGTTAATTCACGTTTATTTAAAAAACGTTAGTTTACTAGCAGCCTTTGCAGATTAAATATTTATTTAAAAAATATAAACGTAGTGGCTCTAACTCTGATTTTAGTAAGTATTGTGGTGCACGGTCTGAATTTAACGCAATAAATCATAAAAGTTAAAAAAAACATGCGTCATAACACAAAATCGTTCTTTATTTCCATGAACACGAAAAGCAATACTGCATCGTAACCATCTCAATCTGGTTCGCCAATAACAATTTTCTTTGCTGACTTTTTCAAAGTACGAAGTGCATTCGTTATTTGCGTAAGCTCTATACGTTAATCATATTCGTTTTTTTTTAATTCGATTTTTATTCAAACATTGTATTTATTTTACCGTATTTAAAAATTCTGTGTAATCATTTTGTTAGTTATATTAATTTTCCTTTTCATTGAATTTATTATAATTTTAAAACATTTTTAATAAGTCCGCGCCTTACTTGTTTTTTAATCTTTCTCTTTCATTATTTTTTGTGTTTTAATATCTGTTCTGCGTTTCTGATAAGCATTTATTTGTTGTTGCTTTTCTTTTTCAAAGTTTGCTTTAGCTTTTAACAACACATAAATTATTGTTATTATTTGAAGTAACCATATTGTTGTTGTTTCTTTCTGTTCAAAGCATTTTATTGTTTTGTCTATTGTACACATTTACGTTTTCGTAGCATTGCGCATTATAGTGCTAACGAAAACTAGGCTACTTTTTAATTTTTTTATTTATTTGTTAAGATATTCAATTTAATGATGAATTGCTACGATAAGCGTTGCCTATACAAGAGCAAAATCTGAAATGAGAAATTCTAGTTGTTTTGGCTTTGCCATAACGTTTCGCCTGGGCTTACTGGCCAGGTTCTTGATGCTATCAAAGAACGCAAAGGTTTGCGCTGTACCTGCAACGAACGTAGATGAACGAGAACTGAGATCTTTACATTCTTGAAGCAGACTAAAGATGGTTTCACAAATCTCAAGCGCGATTTTAAGGCTATGTCCGACAAGTTTCTGAGACTAGAAAAATGTTTTAGTGACATAAAATGTCTGCATTTCTCGCCTAAGCGTAAGAATAGGAATTCACATAAGGCAAAGCCGGCATTACCTATCTCCCCACCTATTAAGCCGGTAACTCTGACTGTTCTGATAGTTACACCGATTTTTGAAACTCCAATATCTTATTTCAAGGAAAACTCTGAAGAGTCTACAGCTGAACTGATCTCAGTTGTAGAATTCTCTAAGGAACATCAAATTGTATCCGGAAATATTGCAAGTATCGTAGTCAATCAAACGACTACGACGATTGCTTCGCCATCTGTGGAGCAACCTGTTCTTGTCATGGATGTTGGTGGGGCATCAGTACGTGCTGACCCTTCTATTGTTCCACCTACTCCAATTGTACCGAAGCCTGATGGTCTTACTGTGGTTGCTCCTCGTAAGTTGATATTCATTTCTCGTCTTACAGCAACCACCACTGAAGCTGATATCGAGAATTTTATTAATTTCTTCTTTTAAGGTGATTATTCTGATGTCGCATTTTGATACTGTCCTCACTTCTAGTTTTTGGCATTATAGTACATGAATATGTATATAAAAACAAACGAGCTTCACAGCAAAACGCTGAAGAATTTCCCAGTACTTCTTCTAAAATATCAAAAAACTAAGTTCACTTTTGTATTTTTGTATTTGTTAAATTATCTCTGATGGCTGAAGAAATTTATATTTCCAATATAGCTATCGTGTTTACATCGTATAACCGCAATCTCACATGTTGCCACTCTTTTACATGAAAAAGTTCATCTTATTGTCTGGGCGATATTAATCTACCAAATATAAGATGGTCAAATATTATTGACTCTTCTACGCTGATTCCAGCTGAAAAGAATGAGTTCCTTGATACTCTATTTGAGTTGTCCTTTCAACAATGTACAAATGTTCGAATTTGCTCTGATATACTTCTTAATCTGGTTTTTGTTGACACTATTTTTGTAATATTTATCAAAAGAATTCCTCCTTTTACAATGCCGGAAGATAAATACCATCCAACTTTGCAAGCCACCTTTCAGCTTGATAGTATTTGCTATTTATAGGATAGCAATAAATGTCTTCGACGTGTCAGAAATTTTAAAAGGACTGACTACTATATGTTCAGATATTGTTTTGGCCTTAAATATATTTTATTCTACAATTGTTAAGAACATGCATATATACGTTTACGTTCTCACGCAGTGTAACTAGAAACCATACTCTGGGTACATACGTTGGACGGTGCGTGATCGCCATCCGGCATCATTAAGGGTTTTGTTAGAAATAATTTTAAGCTTTGAAATTTATTTAAAAAAACATAAAGTAATAAAAAATCATGTAATTGGCAATTTTATTTAAAAGGATAAATAATTTCTCGGACAAATAAAGTAAGAAGAAGTTTTCATTGGCTTCTTAGTATTTACCCTATAATACGGATTATAAAAAGGGTGGACTGTCAATGTAAAATAAGTTATTAAAACCAAGTAATATTTAAAGTGCAAAATCAAGTAAAATATTAAAAAATGTAAATTCGTAATCAGTGCAAAAATAAGCGAAATATTTAAAGAAAAATTCATAATTCAAAATAAGTGCACAGAGGAATATAAAGTAAAAAATTAAAAAAAATTGTATTTAAAATAAGTGCGCCATGCGAATCTAAGAAAAATATTAAAGAAAAAATAAATTCGCAAATAAAAGTGCGCTGTGCGAAACAAAGTTAAATGTTAAAATTAAAAATAAGTGCACAGTGCGAAACTAAAACTTCTTTGTGCAACATAACAACATAATCTTAAAAATATTAAAAAAAAAAACACAAAGTGAAACATAAAACTATAAACATTAAAAACAAAAGAATAATAATCTATATATATAAAAATGAATCTTGTATATATATATGTACGGGGACGAAACTTATTACACATGAAAATGGGATCGGGAAAAGTAATCGTGTTACGTTTGATCAATATCGGAGGGGCCTATGCCCCACCCCCCATACAAGCGCTAAACAAAATTCAACATATCTTTGCATCCATCTGAGGTACGGGGACGAAATTTATTACACATGTTAATGGGATCGGGAAAAGTAATCGTGTAACGTTTGCTCAATATCGGAGGGGGCTATGCCCCACCCCCCATACAAGCGTTAAACAAAATTCATCATATCTTTGTATCCATCTGAGGTACGGGGACGAAATTTATTACACATGTTAATGGGATCGGGAAAAGTAATCGTGTTACGTTTGGTCAATATCGGAGGGGGCTATGCCCCACCCCCCATAAAAGCGATAAACAAAATGCATCATATCTTTGCATCCATCTGAGGTACGGGGACGAAATTTTGTACACATGTTAATGGGATCGGGAAAAGTAATCGTGTTACGTTTGGTCAATGTCGGAGGGGGCTATGCCCCACCCCCCATACAAGCGATAAACCAAATTCATCATATCTTTGCATCCATCTGAGGTACAGGGTCGAAATTTACTACACATGTTAATGGGATCGGGAAATGTAATCGTGCTATGTTTGGTCCAAATCGGAGGGGGCTATGCCCCACCCCCCATACAAGCGCTAAACAAAATTCAACATTTCTTTGCATCCATCTGAGGTACGGGGACGAAATTTATTACACATGTTAATGGGATCGGGAAATGTAATTGTGTTACGTTTGGTCAATATCGGAGGGGGCTATGCCCCACCCCTCATACAAGCGCTAAACAAAATTCAACATATCTTTGCATCCATCTGAGGTACAGGGACGAAATTTATTACACATGTTAATGGGATCGGGAAAAGTAATCGTGCTACGTTTGGTCCAAATCGGAGGGGGCTATGCCCCACCCCCATACAAGCGATAAACAAAATTCAACATATCTTTGCATCCATCTGAGGTACGGGGACGAAATTTATTACACATGTTAATGGGATCGGGAAAAGTAATCGTGTTATGTTTGGTCCAAATCGGAGGGGGCTATGCCCCACCCTCCATACAAGCGATACACAAAATTCAACATATCTTTGCAGCCATCTAAGGTACGGGGCGAAATTTATTACACATGTTAATGGGATCGGGAAAAGTAATCGTGTTAGGTTTAGTCAAAATCGGAGGGTGCTATGCCCCACCTTCCATACCAGCGATAAACAAGATTCAACATATCTTTGCATCCATCTGAGGTACAGGGACGAAATTTATTACACATGTTAATGGGCTCGCGGAAAGAAGTCGTGTTAAGTTTGGTCAAAATCAGAGGGGGGCAGAGGGGACTTTGGTTAATGAAGTCAGATTGGGATAAGGTCCTCCAAGATAACATGAAAGCCCAGTGCAGTAATTTTCGTAGCGAATTAGCTCAGGTATCGAAGGTTAAAATTCCTCGTTTGACTTTCCCAAGCAATTCCATCAGATTTGTCGAGGTGCATGATGAGTCAAATCGAGCATAAGGAGCAGTGGTTTATGCTCGTACTGTCGATGAAAATGGTACAATTGGGGTAAGGTTTGTAGCCTCCAAGTCGAAAGTGGCACCTGTAACAGTGATGTCAATAGCTCGCTTAGAATTACAGGGTGCGTTGCTGCTAGTCAAATTAATGATGGAAATAAAGAATTGCGTACCAAAAAATATTAATTGGACAGATTCGACAATCGCATTAAATTGGCAGGTAGGCCATGCAACTCGTTGGATTACATTTGTGTCGAATAGGGTGTCGAAAATTCAAGAGGTGTCCACTATTGATCAGTGGTTCAAGGTAGCTTCGAAATCGTCCCAGCGGAAATAGTATCTCGAGGGATGTATCCTAGTGAGCTGTATTCAAACTAGTTGTGATTGGAGGGACCACCATTTTTGCAAAAAGCAGAAAGTGATTGGGAAATCGGCGAGTGGCAAATGACTAGTGCGCCTGAAGAGCGCAAATCCACTTTTTCCTTGGAATTAATGTTCCGATAGAATTTGAAAATATTGGCAATTGAAAATCGTAAATAATTTTCTTAAACTTCAGAGAATTCTTGGTTATATTTAGAGATGGTTACGAATTGTAGCTTATGTAGCTACATTGTCATTAGAAGAAACAAATAAAGGGTTGCAGTTGATAATATTTAATGTACACAATGTGTGTTTTCCGCAGGAAATAATCTGTCTGCAGTCAGACCGTATTGTAAAATCATCGAAAGTTCAAAAGTTGGCTCCATTTATTGATAATACAGAAAATGTACCCATTATTAGTGTGGGTGGGCGTTTGTCTAAGGCCAATGCATTTGGAGTTAAACGCCCTATATTATTACCTAATGACCATAATTTTGTAAAATCACTTCTCTCTTACATGCAGGTGCGCAAGCTCTATGCGCATTCGTGCGTCAAAAATTGTGGGTTGTTAATTGCAAATACTTGGCTCACCGGACTGTCCGGAGTTGTATTGGCTGTTTCCTGCAACGATCTGTGACGTCGAAGCAATGTATGAGTGACTTGCCAGCTCACTGAGTAAGACGAGACATACATGCGTTTCAGCGAGATGGCGTGGACTTTGCTGGACCTATGTGGATGCATTTTAACGGGCGAGGTCTAGTATATCTGTGTTTCTTTGTATGCTTCACTACCAACGCATGACATTTAAAGCTGCTGTCCGATCTAAGTACAAATGCTTTCATTCTAGCTTCAAAACGATTTTTTGCAGGTTGCTTGTCGCGAGCTGATGGAGATCACGCAACAACTACACAGCGAGAACGGGAAAAGGACCATACTTAAAGAGTGTGCAAGCTTGGAGCGAACTTTCACTTTATCTCCCCTCGCTCCCCACATTTTGGTGGTTAGTGGGAGAGCGTTGTCAAAGTAGCCAAACGGCTTTTGGTTCACCACATCAACGGATCGGCGTTAAATTTTGAGGAGATGTCGACAGTGGTCACTCAGATTGAGGCTATAGTGAATTTTCGGCCTATCTGCCCTCTATCGTACGATGTCAATGATTTAGAGGCGCTAACACCCGGCCATTTTCTGGTTGACCGGCCACTGATTTCCTTGCCGGAACCCTACGATGAAGGCGTATTAAAGTTGTCGGTTGTGAATCGATACAAGCGAATCCTTGAAGTTCAACAAGAGAAATGGTCAGAGAAATGGTCTAATAGTACAGAAATTGGAACCTTGGGACTGATTGCTGAAGACTTCTCTCCACCAGGTAATTGGCTTTTGGGACGTGTTGTGGAAACGTATGCTGGGAGCGATGCGCTGGTCTGATCAGTAGTAGTTTAAAACAAGGACTAGTCTATTTAAGCGAAATGTTACATGAATTTTCCCTTAAGGAGTATTCTGTCAAGTTTGATTGGAAGGAACTTCCAAGACGCAGAGAATGTTTGGGCCGTTTTCGAATATACATACTTAGATAAAATGGCAAAATTAATTATAAAACTAAGCGAATTTATTAACTTCATTTAAGTTTAAAGTAGCGCATAGCATTTAAGTTATAAATACAGAGATAAAGAGAAGAGGAGTAATAACGTTATTTTGCGCTCATAGCTTCTACTTGCTTTCTATTTTTGTTACGCTTTTTGTGCACTCTTGATGCGCTTTCGTTAATATAAATGCAACAATATGAAGCTCTGTTAGACGTAAGAAGTAAATAAAATAAACAGTATCAAATTGTAAGGCCGACTAACGTGTTCAACACAACACAGTTTTTGAACAGATTTAATACGGTCCTGGTGAATACCATTCAGCACACAATAATCAAATTATTAAATAGGGCGGACAGTGAGGTATTGAGGAGTTTAGTGGTATAAGGGCCATTAAACTCAGACCAACGGCTAACAAAGCCAATAAAAGATTTTACTTTGGTAACTATTAATCAAATGTGAGTATTATAAATAAGTTTGTGTTCCATAAGAATGCTCTTATCATTATAGCAATATTCTCTGCCAAGGATAATGGTTTTTAACATATAATTTACTATAAATGGATTTCTACGATGAAATGTCATACATTATCGTTTTGACAAATTTAAGTTTAGATAATAAGGACTAAACCATGTATGTTAGTTCAAATCAGCCTACAGCAAACTATTTTGGGAGACATCAGAATATGATAGAAAAAATATGACATCATCAGCACACATTAGTATGTGAGCATGTTTAATAGAAAGTCATTTATACAAATATTGAACAATTTAGGACCAAGGTGTCTCCCTTGGGGAACATCAGAAGACAATACAATAATCTTAGATAAACAATTGTTCAATAATACTTTTTGTGTCCTACCCGATAAATACGACAATCCAAGAACAAAGATAGGGTGGAAAACATAAAGTTTTCAACTTAAACAAAAGGTGTTAGTGACACACACTATCAAAAGCTTTACTGAAGTCTGTGTATATGACATCAGTTTGATATCCGGACTCAAATACATTATTCAGAACAGAAGAAAATTTTAACAGATTTGTGCAAATGGATTTGCTTCTAGCGAAACCATGTTGATAAAGACTAACAATGGACTTTAACTACTGTTGCAATTAGTCTGTAATGATTTTTTCGAACAGTTTTGGAATAGCACTCAGCTTAGCAATGCCTCTATTTTTCGATATATCAGACTTGCTACCTTTTTTATGAAGTGGAATAATGAAAGATTTTCTCCAAAGAGATGGAAACTTGCATAACCTTATAGATAGGTTGAAAAAAATCGATAAAGGGAAGCACATTGAGCTATAACACTGTTTGAGTGTGCTACTGGGAATGTTAGCAGGTCCTGGTATGAAGGAAAATTTAATGAATAAAAGACATGATAAATAGTTTGTATAGAGATAGTACGAGGAGATATGAAGTCATATGATGTAATATTGTAAGGCTTTATAATGTAAGTATTAACAGACCAATTAGAATACGTATTTGCGAAATAGTCAGCAAACAAATTTGATATTATCGAATCTGATGATGCAACCCTATCATAAAAAAATAGTTGAGATGGGAACGGTTCACACTATATTTTCAACGCCAAATCTATATCTGTATAACACATTAGAGCGGACCAATCACTATGTTACGTTTGCTTCGCTAATTAAATGTAAAAAAAGCACACACTCTAGATCAATATAAGGGCAGGCAACTCGTGATCGAACTCTGCCTGATACAAAACAGATGAGAGCGATCATGGTGAGAGCAATAATTTATCTTGACGCGAGAGGTGGGGAGCGAAGTGTTAAATGTGGTGATTAAATGCAGCTGCTGAGAGAAAGGGCATGGTGTTTTGTCTTAAACAAATGTGGTGGGAATTGCTGAGAGCCTAGCACTCTAAGCCGAGGTTCCTACATTTGAATATGTATCCGCATAAGTAGCAAATAACATACAATCAGGCAGAGGTTATTGAACCTAATATGGCGTGAGGTTAAGGATTAATCAAGGACTTAGGGTGAATTGCCAAAAAGATTAATATTATTGCTATTAATATTATTTCTAATAATTAGTGCCTGTTACATGATGTGAGTGAAAAAAAAAGAAAAGAATGAAAAATCTGTAAATTGTTTTATTATTTAGTGGCACAACGTCAACGGCATGTCAAAGCGGTTTTTTTTTATGTAAATTACGCAAAAAAGAAAAAAATTAGAAAGAAAGGCGAGGATAAAACCGTAAGTAAAAAAATTCTGGATAAAAAAAACATGTACTAGGAGTGAGATGAGGACCTTCTAGGCAGGTCAACGCCTAAAAAGAATATAAGAACGAGCGACGAAACGCCCAAGCGTCCTGCTGAGCGGCAAAGACCAGCCGGAACTCAGGAAGAAGCTGCTACCACAAGCATAGGTCTTGTTAGCGGCCAAACCCTGAGGGCGATCCAACCTGCGTCACAGCATAAGGAACGTGAAACACAACCCCGACCTGGGAACGGAGAGCCCGGAGGCCCTGGAGACCCACTCAAAAAGGGACTGAGTGGGGTCGGGTACAAATGGTACCTCCGCTACCTAAAAAAGGGCTTTAAATCGGAGGTAGCCAGGGAGAAGGCGCTTGAACCTAGGGCTCAGCCTGTAAACAAGGTGGTTGGCACCAATGTGCCGAAGAGAAGGGTACAAACTATGCCCCCAAACATGGCGGAGCCCAAAAGGAGTAAAGGCAACCAACCTACTACAAAAAGCCGCAGAGACGGACCCAGCTATGCTGACCAGGCAAAGGGCATTAAGATTGCGGTTCTTCCACGCTCCGACCCGGAAGTCATCCTATCCCGGGAAGACCTAGGTAAAGTGGAAGAAGCACTCATGGCTGCCATGATGCAAGGCTGGTCAGAACAGCTAAGGTTCAATGGAATCCACTTTAGGTCAGGCTTGATACTGATCGACTGTGAGGAACAGGGCTCTGCGAGCTGGCTCAAAGAGGTTGTGCCTAAAATGACGATGCTGGGGACACCAATTACGACGTGCAGTGGGGATGCAATACCTAGTATGCACATCGTTACCATTTACCTGCCGATAAGCGCTGGGAAACAACCAGAAGTGCTTTACAAGCTGGTAAAAATCCAGAACGCTGAGCTCAATATCAATGCATGGAAGACACTGCGGTGTAAATAGTCGGGAACCGGCAGGCTGCTCACGATCGGAATCGATGAGCAGTCGATGAAGGCTATCCAAGCCCGGAACAACAAAATAAACTACCGGTTCGGGAAGATATCAGTGCATATACATAAAAAAGGGAGAAGGGTGAAACGAACGATCCAACGGGTATGGTTGCGAACGAACTGTCACCAATTGAGGTACAGGCAGTACGTGAAGCACCACCCGAGAAGGACTCGATCGAAGACACCAAGAAATCATTGATGTACGATGACACGCCAATGTCGGAGGAGGCGGCTGTCTCCCTGCCAGATGAGGGCGATAGGTCTATGAGCCCGTTACTGTGAGTAAAAATAACTGCAAGTACCAAGATGGCACAGGTCAATCTCCACCATGCGAAAGCAGCATCTGCTGTGATCGCCAGATTGACCGCCAGGCTGGACCTGGGCCTAGTGCTAATCCAGGAACCCTGGATTTATAAAGGAAGTATAAGAGGACTGGGCACTCAAGACACACATGTAATTTGGGATGTCAGATCTGACAAACCAAGAACATGTATCTTAATGAGAAAGGATATTACATACACTTGCCTTTCAGAATTTCTTACAAAATCTGGTCGCTATACAATTAAAACTGGATATCGGCGGGACCCTACGTGAGGTAGTGATCGCGACTGGATACCTTCCAGGCGAACAAACTGAAACTCCAACCAAAGAGATGGAGGGACTGGTGCAACACTGCCAAACACAGAATCTACCGCTGGTAATTGGATGCGATGCCAACGCACATAACCGTGTGTGAGGAAGCACCAATACAAATAAAAGGGGTGAGTACCTACTGGAATTTGTCCTACAAAATGAGCTACATATATTGAAGGTAGGAAATACTCCTACCTTTGTCACTAGGGCAAGACAAGAGGTGGTTGACATCACCTTCTGCAACTCCCACATGGCAGATTTTGTATGTAACCGGAGGGTATCAGATGAGCCATCTATGTCAGATCATAGGATCATAATTTTAGACATAGGGGCTTCTAGTTTCAAAAAAAATCATTAGGAATCCCAGACGCACTAACTGGGAAATGTATGAGATTGGCCTCAAGAGCAACTTGGTGGAATTAAACAATCACAAGAAAGCCAACTCACCACTAAACTTGAAATAATGGTGGACGGCTATAATGCAGCTATAATTGATGCATACCATCAAAGCTGCAAACAAAAGGAAGTCAAGTCAGCAAAAGACACTTCCTGATGGAACAAAGATTTAGAGAAACTTAGGAAAATAGTAAGAAACCTATTTAATAAATCTAAGCGCACTGGAGACTGGTTACAGTACACGACCAGTCTTACTGAATACAACAAAAATATACGAAAGGCAAAGAGAGATAACTTTCGAAAATTTTGCAGTAACATTGCAGATACAAGTCCTGCAACTAGAATTTTTAGAGCTCTCTCTAAAACTAAAACAGTTCAAGGACTCTATCTAAAGAAGCCAGACGGTACTTTTACGAAAGACGAGGAGGAGAAAGCACGCTTTTTACTCGCAACTCACTTTCCAGAATGCATCCCCATTCTGCAAGAAGATACACCAAAATACTTGCATCAGGGAAACACCAGAAGACCAAACTGGAAACTAGCAAGCGATATTTGCACGGAAGATAGGATAAGATGGGTCATCGGCTCATTCAAACCTTTCAAATCCCCTGGGGACGATGAAATATTCCCACCATTGCTACAGAGGTGACTAGACCTTCTAATAGGGCCAATGCTGAAAATGTTTAGAAGTAGGTTATATACCTATGTGCTGGAGAAAAGCAAAGGTGGTGTTTATCCCGAAGGCGGGCAAGAAAGACCCCTTCGTCACCTAAGTCCTTCAGACCAATAAGCCTTACCTCATTTATGCTGAAGACCTTAGAAAAGCTAGTGGATAACCACATCAGGACCACTTACCTGATTAAGGAACCACTTCACAGAAATCAACATGCATATAGGTCTGGCAGATCCACTGAAACTGTCCTATACCAGCTAGACACCCTCATTCGTTATGCCGTAAAGGACAAAGGAATAGCCATTTGTGCTTTCAATGGACATCGAAGGTGCCTTCGATAATACATCACACACGGAAGTTGCAAAGGCACTTAACAAGAGGAGTATAGATCCTTACCTTATCAGATGGTTAGTACAGTTACTGGACTCAAGAACAGTCGAGACTAGCCTACCTGATAAAAAAATTATAGTCAAAACCACGAAAGGATGCGTTTTATCACATCTCTTGTGGTGTCTCGTGGTGGATGAACTCTTAGGGCTTCTTACAGATAATGGCATCATATGCCAAGGCTATGCGGACGACATAGTTATTATCTGCATAGGGAGGCATGAAGACACACTATGTGATCAAATTAAGATGGGCATTAACATCACAAGATCTTGGTGCTTCAATGTAGGACTGTGTATTAACCCATCTAAAACTTCTATTTTATAAGATGAAGTTACTCAAGCCAATATTGGTGAATGGCACGCTGATAGAATTCTCCAAGGAGGTAAAATACCCAGGAGTAATATTTGACAAGCGTACCACATGGAAGACTCACTTAGAACATGCAGTGAGGAAAGCTACTATGGCAATGGTGACTTGCAGAGTCATTGCCGGTAAGAACTGGGGGATGTACCCCCAAAATAATGAAATGGATGTACCTCACAATGGTCAGACCCATAATAACATATGGTGCCATTGTCTAGGCCGGACAGTGCTAAATTGACAACAGCCAGTAACCAACTGAGCAAAATTCAAAGGTTGGCTTGTATATCTATAACAGGAGCAATGCGAACCTGTCCTAGTGTGGCATTAGACGTGCTACTAAATTTAATGCCGCTGCATCTTCATATCCAACAACAGGCTAACAGAGCCATTGCTAGGGTAAGAAGAATTAATACTAACAGGAAGACCTGTATCAGGAATCAAACAAGTGTTAGTATGAAAGACGCCCACCCACTCCTGCAATACCCTAGTGACATCCTAGGCATAATGAACAACTTCACTAGAAGATTTAAGGTAGGACTCAGCAATAAAGAAGAATGGGGAAACATAACGCTGAACTACAATATCAAACCAGGAGCAATCAGCTGGTACACAGATAGTTCCCTAACAGACGAAGCAAGTGGCGTAGGAGTCTTCGGACCTCGCACTAAACACTTCGAATCACTTGGGAAATTCACAAGTATCTTTCAGGCAGAAATATATGCAATAGAAAGATGTACTCAATTCAATTTAGTTAGGGGGTACAAGAACCAAAGACATCGCTATCTTCTCCGATAGCCAGGCGGCTATTAAAGCAGTAAGTTTGCCTATGATCAAATCCAAACTGGTCATGGAATGTATAGGTAAACTAAACAGCCTAGGAAAATCTCAATAAGATCACTCTGTACTGGGTACCCGGACATGCGGGCATATTAGGAAACGAGCAAGCAGATGACTTGGCCAGGAGAGAAGCAGCGTCCCCTTTCATGGGTCCAGAGCCATTCTGCGGGCTCGGACCAGGATCAATGAGAATCCTCGTAAAAGAGGAAGAAAAGAAAGAAAGAGACTTTTTCTGGGAAAAATTTTAGGGACTAAAACAGAGCAAAAAGCTGTTAGGCCCTTACAACAAAAAGAGATCGGAAATTTGCAACGGTCTTAAAAGGAAAGATCTAAGAATGATTTCGGGCTTCCTGACCGGACACTGTAGACTTAGGAGACACTTGTGTAAAATCAGAATCGAAAGTGATAGCACCTGCAGATTCTGTCTGGAGGACGACGAAACTCCGGAGCATTTCCTGGGAGACTGCCCAGCTCTGACCCAAACCAGGCACATAAATCTTGGCAATTACCAAGTGACAGGAAAGGCGGTGCATGCACTCAATCCCAAAAACCTAGTGGCCTTTTTCAGGGCAGTAGAGCTGGATGAGTTGCTGTAAGTCAACAACTGTTAGGGCACAATAGACCTGTAAGGTCGCAGTGCCTACTACTTAATAATAAATAAATAAATAAAGCAATAGTCTTGCTTCACTTAAGGCCCAAAAGGTACAAATGCAAGCACTGGAAATCACATCACTCTTTGCTTCATTTCGGTGCTCTAAAGATTAATCTCAGTAAGCTTTCACCGTCTTATTCTGCAGTTTTAGTAACTCAAGCTGAAGGGCAGATAGAAGATGATGACCTAGAACTTCACACAGTGTTGGATAGCAACACAGTGAGTGAATCGTCGTCAATATATATATCAAATAACCAGACTGTTGTGCTTCACACTGTTCTGCTAAAAATTCTCCGTTTGGGAGATGTGTTTACCGTTCGAGCTCTAATTGTTCAAGGATCCCAAAGAAAATTTGTGTCACAAGAGGTTCAGAAAATTGAATATCTCAGTTCAGACATACCAAATAGAAGACATGATGTAGCTTCCATTGGCCGATCCCAATTCTCACCGGCCAGCTCAAGTTGATCTTATTATAGGAAGCGACATTATTCCGCAAATAATGCTCCATGAAACAAAATTGTCAGTTAATGGATCACTTTTAGCTCTAGAGACCATTTTGGGTTGAATTCTCAGTGGACCACTTCTCAGCACTACTTCAGTTTGCACAACTCTGGCGTTTACGGAAGCAGAGGCCGCACAAGCCAGACTTAGAGGCACGATATAACGAAGTGCTGCGAGAATATCTCACCCTACATGTTTCTCAGATTATCTGCCACATAACACAGTAAATCGACCACAGAGTAAATCTACCCAAGTGCGCGTAGTATTTAATGCGTCAAAGCACTCACTGAACGGCAAATCTCTCAATGACGTTTTGAACATTGGTCCAACTCTTCAGAGTGATTTGTTAAGCGTCATTCTCAACTGGCGTTTCCCAATTCGGCTGTTAAAGATTACTTGCTCAACACGGTTTCTTTTGGGGTCAACTGTGCTCCATATTTGGTCATTCGAACAACACCACGGTACTGTGTCTTGTCCTCATTCACCGGTAAACACATGAGCCGAGACTGTTTTTCAATCTCTGAGAACGCCTTGTTGACTCGCCGTTCCTGCGTATGGATGCTATCGTTGCCATCGGCGTAAGTGAGCATTGGCGTACGATGTATTCCATCAGAAGATTGAAAAAATCGCACGACAGTGCATCGCCCTGCCTGAAACCTCTTTTGGTATCAAAAGGGTTCGGAGAGGTTTTTCCCCACCATGACAACGCTTTGGGTGTTAGACAGCGTCGTCATGCAAAGATGGACAATCTTTGCCGGAATACCTAGTGCAGACAGGGCGTCGAAGAACTTCGATCGTATCGGCGTGTCGAAAGCGGCTTTGCAGTTGACAAATAGGTGGTGAGTGTCTTTGTTGAACTCACGGGTCTTTTGCAAAAAACTTCTATCGTATCGGCCTGTAGAAAGTGGCTTTATAGTCGACAAATAGGTGGTGAGTGTCTTTTTATTTCAGCGAATCCGTAAATGGCTTCAGCCACTTACACAATACGCGCGACAGAATCTTATATCTGATGGATAGAAAACTTATTCCGCGGGGTATCCTTTTTTAAAGATAGGACAGAGAACGCTGTGATTCCAGTCATTGGGTATGCGTTCATCGGACCATATCTTGTATAAAAGATGGTGCATACTCCTAACCAACTCTTCGCCGCCATACTTAAATAACTCAGCTGGCAACCCATCAGAGCCTGCCCCTTTGTTATTTTTCAGCTATTTAATAACTGAATCGACCTCGTTATAGTCCGGTGGCTCTACAATAGTGCCATCATCAACTGGTGGTTCTGGTGTCATTTCTCTATCGGCGGAATTGTGTGCTTCATCGCCTCCGAGTAGGTTGGAAAAATGACTTCTCCATAATCTCAGTGATTCCTGTTCATCCGTATCCAGATTTCCATTGTCATCCTTACAAAAAGTTTCTCCGGGCTTAAAAACTTCAGTCAGACAATTGACCTTTTGATAGAAACTCCCGCTTTTCTTGCTCCTTTCTCTTGTGTCGAAAAAGGCGTTTCTCCTCTCTCCGCTTCTCTCGATATCGATCTTTAACAGGAAGGAAGCGTAGGAAGCATTCTTTTCTTCAATAGCATTGCGACACTCCTCCTAGTACCAAGAATTCTTCACAGGTTTTCTATAACCAATGACATCCTTGGCAGCCCTATCCATGGAGAAGAAGACGGAGAGGTTTCTTGCCGACGTTTAGCTTTCGTTGCATGTTGGAACGTGCAGCATGCACTACGCTGAGCCTAGTGCGTACCTTGGCTGCGACAAGATAGTGGTCCGAGTCAATGTTGGGACCACGTAACGTTCGCACGTCCAACACGCTCGATGCGTGCCTTCCGTCAATCAGAACATGATCAATTTGGTTGCGTGTTATTTGATCAGGACTCAGCCATGTAGCCTTGTGGATGTTAAGATGTTGAAATCTGGTACTACTAACTACCATGTTCCGACCTGCGGCGAAATCGATTAGCCTCTCTCCATTATTGGAGGTAGTGTCGTGAAGCCTAAATTTTCCGACAGTTGGGCCAAAGATTCCTTCTTTCCCAATCTTTGCGTTGAAATCGCCAAGCACGATTTTGACATCGTGTTTGGGACAGCGCTCCTATAGTCGTTCCAAGCGCTTATAAAACTCATCTAAAGCCTTTAGCCTTGATGCGTATCACGGCTAGGCGGTCGTCAACAGGCGTGAACCTAGAGACGAGGCCACGTAGCTTCCTACTCACCACGAAACCACATTCAAAGCCGTGCTTACTCGCATGGCAGCTGAAGTAGATGTCACAGGATGCTTTTCTAGAGCAATCCTATCCCATCCATCCGATTTCTTGGATTGCGGTGATGTCAGCCTTGCATTTTTCGAGGACATCAGCCAGCTGGATACTTGCACCATCCCAATTAAGGGTGCGAACATTCCAGGTGCATATCCTTCAATCGTGATCCTTATATCTGTTGCGGGTGTCGTCATCATAGGGTTTCTTCCAAGGCTTCCTGTTCGTATTCATTGCGGGTTTATTTTTTTAAAGTGGTGGCACCAACCCCTAATTAAGAATAGGGGCCCCCTTCGCCTTCTTACGTTAGCTCACCTCTGAACGGATGTTCAGAGGCTACCCAGGCTACCTAGGCTACCCGTGTCCTAACGGACGTGTGAGCTGCTTGGACCGTTTGCAACACGAATCTTTGTTGGCCATTCCCAAGTAAATGGCAGTCAACAACTTTTCTCACAATGTGAACTTGAGCAAACGAAACTAAATGGTGTCGCACAACTTAGATTTAATTAATATTTTGATTATTTGAAATGTATTATTCTATATATATTTTAGTTTAATTATACCAGATGGTTTCATTCGTAAGACAGCTGCAAAACTAAAAAAAACATGACCGGCATACAGTATAAAAGGTATAATACCAATTTGAAAAGCGTTAACCATTTTTCTTAAAGTGGCAAACGATGAGTGCCGTCAACACAAGACACGAGACAATACACACACCCACAAGACACGATATAATACACACACGCACAAGACACGAGACAATACACACACCCACAAGACACGATATAATACACACACTCTCAAGCACACACATCCACACACTCATGCACCCAATATATCGCTCATGTACGCGCTAACAATTGCACGCTTACGCTTGCACGCTTACGCTTGCACGCTTACGCTTGCACGCTTACGCTTGCACGCTTACGCTTGCACGCTTACGCTAACACGCTTCGAATGGCACTTCATCCATCAATCTATCTTTATTATTATCATTACTTTTTTCCTCTATCCTCATCTCCTGTAGCTTGGTCACATTTGTCGCTCTCTTCTTCCTAGGTATTTAGATCGTACGATGTCAGTTGTGCCTATAAAAATAAAATCAGTAATAAAATATATTCATGCTCGGTTTACAATTCTGTTGGTGCAGGGCCGTTAAAGCTAGACTTACATCAGAAAATATTATATTTAAAAGATTTACTCCTTCCACTGTTCCATCCAGACGAGCATCTCGACGCAATAAAGAAGCCAAAAAAATGTCATCTTCCTACTCAAAAACTACTGGTTTGTTTTAAAATTTATTCCAACACTATGCCAGTTGGTCAATAAATCGACGCAAGACCTACTAACACAGCCATGCTTCCATTTTCGCAAATCGCACAAATTTTCCGTTTCACTTTTTAAATCGCGAAAACCATGCTTCGAAAATCACAAATCGCAAAATTTTTGAGATTTCAAATCGGTTACAGGTAGGCAAGTGGATTGAAAAGTAAATGCAATATCTCACACAAAAAACCAACTACTTTCGTTTAAAAATATTTTTGGTTTATTTTGTAAGGTTTAAAGATTATTTTGATATACTGTTCAATATTATTGATACTGATTTTAAACTTTAAATAATTAATAATGAATTATTTTATAAATATGTACAAGCATATTTATCATGTAAAATTACCACTAAGCCTGCTAGAATTCATTACTAACAAATTTTGGGTCACTAAATAACTCAAATTTTATAAGCTGCAAAATCAATCATAACAAAAGCAATTGGCGATTTGCTAAGACCGATAACAAAAAGATTTGTCAGGGTTGACTTATTAATTGATGAAACGCAAAATGCTTTGAAACAATGTATAAACTCGGTATAATTTGCTTTGAATGTTTGTGTGTAAAGAATTATCGTTCAAAAAATAAATTAGCAGTATTATAATCAATGGATAAAAATATTTTCGTGCTGAAAAAAATTTTAGTAATAAATTAAGAATAAACAACTGTTAATGCTTGGCAAGTCTTTTGGTGCAATCAGCTGTTTCGCAAAGAGAGATGTAGTGCATTGGTTTTTGTGAAATGCAACGTTGCGAAACACATTAGAAATAAAACATACCAATAGCAATATTTAGCGATTTTAGGAGCACGCTCAAATGAAATCGCGCGATTTCATTGAAATAGCAAAAAGTATGGTGACATCGGCGATTTTCGTTATGACCTATGGGTTAGATAGCATGTACACTGTCCAAATTCTACCATCTCGGGTCTCTTTAACCAGAACTTTGGCTGATGGATTACAATACGCATTGTCTTATATCAAAAGAGCATTTCTTGGCACGTCTATGCTATTGAGAAATAACACAACCTTCAATGAACGTAAATTTATAAACTAAGAAGAATTTTTGTTTACTTGGATATATTGTAAGTGACATGTATGTTTTTGTTGCCTAATGATCTTGGCCTTTCCTATCAGAAGGGCTTTATGAACATACCTCTTGTCTGGCAACAAGATACCAGTTTCAACCCCGTTTAAAATGAAATTTAGGTCTAAATTATGGTAAAAATTTTTTTTTTTTGTAAAAAGAACTACAGACGAATGTTTTTCTCCAGACTGCTTTAAATGTTGAACTCCAAATCGACGTTTAAATAGCTCCAGCCACCCACCACTTGCATTCGATGATACAGCGAACAATTGATTATGGAACTGCTTAGCCTTTAATTTTAAATTTTTCTGAATATAGGAAAAATACATGCATATTAATGTACATAAAAACAACGTTCATAATGCCAATAGTCTAACAAAAATATTTTACAAAAATATCAAAATACTACACTTCACAAGATCATTGGCACACCTTGGTATGTTCGAAATAAAAACATACACAGAGATCTTAGACTGCCAACAGCTTCATCCATTGGATCTACCAAACCGTCAATTGTAAACCCCTCCACATACTTATTATCTACAATACATACATATGTATATATTTACATTTGTACATTGCAGACCTATGCTTTGGGTCTACCACGTCAAAGTTTTTATCATTATGCATCTTTTTCGTTTTGAATTCTGGTGATAGTAGTGGATTTGTTATTGTGTTTCGGACTGATATGTTACGAAATTTGTAATCATGTGTTGTTATTGCATAAATGGAACATCTGGGTTAGAAACATTCAATGTAAAGGTGTTTTGTTGTCAACTACACTTTAGCTTGAGTGTATACCCCAAAGTAACCACTTCGTCATACTTAATAACGAATCATACAGCAGTACGCATTACTTAAATTGGGTATTTAAAGCCGTGAAAAGTGTAGTACGATTTTGTTAAAAGTGTTGTGTGTTGAAGTTGATAAACTGTTGCTCTCAAGTATTTCGATATTAGTGCTCATACGGAGTTTATATGCTCGTTCGTGCGTGTTTACATAGTTATAGAACAAGTTCAAGTCACTACTCACTCAAACGTACATATGTTTGAAGATACTAGCACCAATACTAGTTTTATTTTTCTAAAATTGCATAGAAATATCCAAATACACTAAGTGACTAATCTATTTTCAATTGAAATAATGTAGTTATATGCAATTTTAAACAATTATAAATTTTTTAATAGTAATTCAATAGTAATTTTCACTTTTTTTATTTACTAATTAAATAAGTTCGTTAAAATGAGAGAGTCGGCACACGAAATTAGCATTGATATTTGGAAACAATGGATTTTGGATGCTATTTCAAAGATTCGTTCCCAAAAACAGAGGCCTAGTGTACAGCGTATCTGTCAGGCAATAGGGACACACCACAAGTTCCATGAAGATATTGTAGCTGAAAAATTGGAGCAAGCCGTGGAATCAGGTGCTGTCATCAAAGTATATAACAAAGGATTACATTCATATAAAGCGCCTATGGCAAAGCGTCGAATAAAGGTGGAAAAAAATACAAATTTATGTAAAATTGTTGCTCGTGCTGTCCATGACTTGGGAGAATGCGAGGGATCGACTGTCAAGAGCATCGAGAACTATATTCAAAAGTTTAACTGTATCGATCTCGCACCTGATGTTGATTTTAAATTTATAATAAAAACATCAATAAAAAAGGCGGTAGATGCTGGATACCTTATACAGGAGGGAAAACTGTATAAGAAAGGTAAATCATTGACGACTCCCCGCAAATCAGCACATCAACTCGAAGTAGCATGTAGCGGCAAAGAAACATGCATGCATTGCTCTGGTAATTCGGATAAAAATCTTAACGGCATACCAGAGCCGCTAAGCTCCTGCAAGCAGTGTGGGATTTCATTACACACCACCTGCGCCAACATAGCTGGAAAATGTAAAACGCAATCATATGTCTTGCTTTATATGCTCGTGACAAAAGGCAGCGTATGGGAATGTGAAAAATGTGCAGATTGCTGTGTATGCAACGGACAAAGTCGTGGTCCTTGTTTGTTGCAATGCTTTGTTTGTAAGAAGCATTTTCATTTAACTTGCTTAGATACCATTCCGGATAAAAAGCCAAAACATCCATATAGGTTAGTACCATTGCTATATACTTATCTATATTTTGGAAATCTTATATGTGGAAATATGGGATCATCGCGAAGTTTTTTTGTATTTGGTGATTTTCAAACTCAAATTATTTAATTGTATATTAAGGAAAGCAAATGTGCATGAATTTGGTATTTTTTTAATCAAGAATGGAAAGGAAAAGGATTCGAATTGGCTTGAGTCAGCATGGCTGCAGCTACATATTGTCGATACCTTTTTTTAAAGGAAATTCAGCAATATTGGAATAATTCCTGCAGAAAAGAGTTGCATACATAATTTTTCATTTATAAATGTTTGTATGCTCTTATGTGACGTCTTCAATGCATGACTTATCTCTCTCAAGCTCACATGGTTATTTTCCGCAACGATTTCCTTCACTTCCTTCCATCCTTGAACGTTTACACCACTCGTAAGTATGCGTTTTTGATAGAGCAAATTCACCAAAAGCCTTTTTTAACATTTTCGATTTCTCGTCACTCGAAATTTTGTTCGAAACACAAAATTTAACACAAATACGTTAATATAGTTTTTCACAACTGTGGTCGGTCGAATTTCATTACAACATACCGGTTTGCAGATAGCTTTAAAAACTGACGTCATAATTAAGGACATGTGATTATGTGATTTGGTAAGAAAGGTAACTTTTCTTAACTTAATAACTGCTTAAAAATGGATAGAGTGGCTTTTTATTAACGGCCGATTCACATACATACTCAATACTTTCAAAGTAAAATTAACCCCTTTTTGGACAAGTATTCAGAACCGATAACAATCATTTAAAATCTAAGGCCTAATGTCCTGACTAATGTTATTACTCTTTGATATAAATTATAATTTAGCGGCGTAAAGAACTTGTCTTTGCGTATTTATGTACATTAGCCTTAGGCCATAGTCGCTATGGCTAACACGTTGGACATAATTTGAAATTGTGATCCTACTTTCTAATAATAATAATTTGTCTTTGCTACTATCTCTCCTGCATCTTTCCACTAGAAAATTTGTTGCATTGTGTGATTTTGAAGGGGAGGGCTCCCCTGTTCGAGTTCGATTTGTGCGGAAGGGTTTGGAATCACTAATTTTCGAATGACAGCCAACTACCGTATTTGGTTGCAGCTTGAAAATCGCATTTTATATTAATACTTAATAAGTACAAATATACTGTCTGCTGCTAGTCGTTATTTAACACTACAAATTTCGCCTAGCACTGTGTTCATTTATTTGTCGTAGACCAACACTGCGAGCGACTGCAATACATGATAGTTCGTCTTTCCTTTATTTTTGTAACTATCGGGCATGTCACGTAAGTCGAAAGGGAAATTCGGTTGGAATGGTTTTGAAATCCCTGGAGCAAAACCCCGGTGTCACAGAAAATCTAGGGATTTCACTTTTCGGACATTTGATTCGGAAACAGCTGGGAAATTAGCAGGGCTATCAGCACTATAACAATTATGTGTGTTATTATTTTTAATTTCAATTTATTTGCTTGGTTGGGGGTAAAAATAATAATAATTTTTTTTTTTAATAAGAGACAAAATGTATATAATGATAAGAGTACATTACAACTAAAAGAAATGCAAATATTTTTAAATATTCGGTACGACAATCAGTTTCCGTGACACCGAGAATTGGAATTTGGTTGAAATGGAATGGTTGAGTAGAGTTCATCTTAGAGCCTTTCGCCTGCTGCAGCTTTGTGATTAACTACATAAAGGGGCACTTCAAAAAAGGTGCGTAAAGCTATGAACAAAAAATCCAGTTATAAGACATTGTTCATTTCCGGAACAATAAGCCATGCTCCCATTTTCGCAAATCGTACAAATTTTGCGGTTTACTATTTAATTCGCAAAAACCATGCTTTGAAAATCGCAAAATTTTAGCGATTTCAAATCGGTTACAGTTAGGCAAGTGGATTGAAAAGTAAATGCAATGTCTCACACAAAAAACCAACTACTTTCGTTTAAAAATATTTTTGGTTTATTTTGTAAGGTTTTAAGATTATTTTGATATCATGTTTAATATTATTGATACTGATTTTAAACTTTAAATAATTAGTAATGAATTATTTGATAAATATGTACAAGCATATTTATCATGTAAAACAACCACTAAGACTGCTAGAATTCATTACTAAAAAATTTTGGGTCACTAAATAACTTTAAATAATTATTTAATGAATAAGCCTCAAACTTTATAAGCTACCAAATCCATCATAACAAAAGCAATTTGCGATTTGCTAAGACCGATAACACAAAGATTTGTCAGGGTTGCTTTTAAATTAGTGGATCGCGAAATGCTTTGTATGCTTGTGTGTAAATTATTAACATTCAAAAAATAAAAAAACGCAATATGATTATAGTGGGCAAACGAACGCACAGCCGTTTATGCTTAGCAACTTATTTTATTAGTGTATTTGACTCAAAAACATTTCTTTCGTCTTATGTCTAAATTTTCATAACTTCTTTTGGCCTCAAAACATGCAATTTCAAATATTTTTAGAAACAGAGATTAGGTAACTTTGCGTTTGATTAGCATATTTCAACCTATTTATACAATAGTGTTTATCAATATATGTATTGTCGGATTGAAAAAAAAATTTTAATACAAGAAAATTACATTCTGGTGTAACCAACTATAAGAGGTCCTGCACCAGTTTAAAAACCTATTATGGATCTAAATCAGTGAGAGAATGTCTAAGCGATTACTTTATTGCAATTTTTTTTTTATTAAAATTTAATTGGATTGGTTTGAGAAATTACAGCTCGAAAATGCCCACGATTACAACGTTGCTAATGACTATTTTGAGGTAGTCAAAGAATTAATAAATTTTTATTATTGAAAATTTGTTAATTAATTAATTATTAACCGTCGTGCTGTACATGAGTATTATATATTGATATTTAGTGACCCATAATTTGTTAGATATGATGTTTTGGGGCACTAAATAACAATACATAATATATTTTCATTAAGAATAAAATGTTTGAAATGTTTTTTTTTTGTTCCAGAGGTAGAAATTTTTCTGAGTCAGGGGTTTTTGAATTTGGAAATTTTTATCTTAGACTTGTAGTAGTTTATAGAAGTCCAACCTATCCGATGCAACGATTCAAAAATTAATTTATGAATCTATTTGAACTCGATCGCTTTAGGAGATTTCAATAGTATAATATATGAAACAGGTTTCTCATCACTGAATTCACTTCATTGTTAGACTTGAATACATCAACCACACACAGTGACACACAAATCCATTATGATTTTAAACCAGGTTTAAATGGCTTCCATCTGTTTCACTGGGCACCAATTTAACTTCACCAAAAAAATTTAAAACTTATATTTTAAAATTAGTCGTTAGAAACAGGGTATCTCGTACTCTTCCCTCGACTGCATTATTCTTTCGTGGTTAGTATATTCATTATTAACTTGAAATATACGTGGTAGTTTGTATGTAACTATGCTTCACATTTGGATATAATAAAAAGTAAAATGTTTATGTTTACTTAGATGGGCCCCTAAATCACGATATAACATATTTAGGATCGCATGTCGTAAGGATTATAGCTTTGGTTGAATATAAAAATTTATAAAGAGCGCATGTGAACTTAAAAATTTAAAAAAAAAAAAAATATAACCGTTGCAGACGAGGGTGATATAAAATATTAGAAAGGGCTTGTCAAAGTATTAAAGCTTTGGTTGAGTATAAAACTATATAGAGAGCGCATGTGAGCAAGAAAAAAGAAAAAAATTAACAGTTTCGGACGAGGGAATTGCAAAGAAGAAAATTTTTGTAATTTTTTTTGTGACTTGAAGTCACAGATACAAATTTATCTGCAACTGTTTTTCTACGGTTTCGCCTGAAAATTTATAAGGAGCCTTAGTTTTCTTGCAAAATATTAGCAAAGGATATAAGACATTGTGTATATGCAGCAGACAAAAAAAAAATATTTTGAAGGCGCAAAATTTCGTTCGATAAATAGTTTTTATAATTTATTTTCGACATATGTTTTCTTAGAGATATGTTGAATTTAAATTTTTCACATATTTGCTCATTAAACCGTTATAATTCCTACAGTAGGGTTAGAAATAACGCTTTTGAATCTATAATATTATATAATATATATATAATATTAGAATTCAAAGTAAAAGGAGAAATTGAGGTGCTGTCAATGGGTGAAATGGCAACACCAACACATCGACTTCAATTAACAAACTAACTAACTCAGAACCAAATTTGTTTTCGTGGCAAATTTGCTACTCAAGTATTCAGCATAACAGCCGAAGATAATTTGCTGCTGATTGCTTTTTTTGATTGCATAACCAGGGGAGATTTGCATTCCGATTATTTTCGTTGCAACTTACCAATCAATCTGTTTTACAACTTACCAATAAATCCTGAATTTTTATTGTCCAATTCCTAAATTGAGTGAAGAGCATTAAATTTGTACAATTCTAGAATGGTTTGAAACTCTTTTATCAGTGCTAGTGTATGCCTACCAATTTCCAGCTAATAATCGAAAAAGTTTTTCCGCATGACAAAGTATTGGTTAGAAAATACTTTTTCTGTTTCAGTCGAGTAGAAATAGCAAATGTAAAGATTCAAATACAGATTCCTCAATTCAAATACCATCTATTGTTTTCTCGTATGAATCAACTCATATTTCAGCTGAAGAAGATAATAAAACTGCACCAGTATTTAGCGATTTAAATGTAATAAAATGCTTTGATTTTCCTTTTGGGTGTCTTTGAGAATTCAGTTAATATAAACTTAGTCTCTATAATATATGTTGTGGGTTATATTGCCTTCAAAATAATGCCAAAAATTAATTACGACAAATGTGAAAAGAGGTTTGGAACGAAAATGAAATCATTAGTGTGCCCCAAGTGAGCAATTTATTTACAGGTCAACTTTAAACAATTTAAGTTAAACAAGTTCAATTAAAAAATACATTTTATAGTTTAAGTCTAACACTTTAAAAGAATCTACTATAAAAAACGAAAAAAAATAATGTGAAACGAAACGAAAAAGTAATGTTCCTTACATAAGTACACAATTAAAATTAAACTGCTGAACGAAATGGAATGAATTTTTAAAATAGTCACCAGAGATGTGTTCAATGTCTACAGCGTTAAAATAGTAAATAAATATAGTGCCTATCTTTTCAACATGTGTTGTTGTTAATTTCTTCGGAATTTTTGACATGGTCTAATACTATTATTTGAGAAAATTAAATAGTGAAGCTAATTCTTTTTTTTTTTTTTTTTGGCAAAATCTACATTGAAATCTACTATGAGAATTACATGGATTTTTACTAAGCCTAATTTCAGAATTTTAGCTTCTTTAAATGAATATAAAAGAGTGTAGAATTTTCTTCTTGATTTTCAACTATAGATGATAAATAATAAAGCATTGCGCCAACTCATTCGCTTATTACATCATTCTAGGAACTCTTTCGTTTCTTTCGTTTGCTTCTGAATATTTTCAAATATCTATATTTGTCTATGGAACCAATTTTTTTTGGAGCACCATACATTGCAAGAAGACAACGAATTCCATTTGTAACGTTGTCGTGTGAAGAAGAGTCATTCTTTGTAAATACTTTTGCGCAATTAGTTAAATCATTTCGTTTTTCGAACAATTTGAATGCTGATAATTTACCTCTTTTAAGAACTGCTGATGTAGTATCGCAACCAGTTATTGCATGTAAAAATAAAATATGAGCTTGACATTTCGGATATGCAGTCAGACTTTGTGATGAATATATTGTTGATTGAACTTGAGCTTTCCCTGGTTTCAAAAAGTAAATAATTTTATCATTTGGAGTCCGGGCATCAGTAATCAGTAAAATCAACAAATCAGCATCTTCCCCAACAACGACAGTTGTATTTGAGCTTCTCCATTGTTCTATTGCTGTTTCAATTATAAGGACATCAGCATCATAATCAGCTTGTTTTGTTGGAATACCAGCAGCTGTAAATTCTTCACATAATATTGAAATGAAGCGAGACTTATTGTGAGTATTTGCAAGAAATTGTTGTTTGGTTTGTTGGAACTTTCATAGATCGATAAAAAACGATATCAACAGATGAAGATGTTTTTGTAGTCCGATGACGTTGTTCTGCTGCTTTAATATTTTTCGCATGATTAGTATAACCATCAAATACAATCGAACTGTTATGACCAAAATGTTTTTGTACAAACCGAACATATTTTTCAAAAATAATATGAAATGTTTCATCTCGATCCCATACAACACGGTGTAATGGATACCCTCCATCGATGATATAGATAGCATTTGTGTTATCAATTTCGAAGTTAAACATTCAAAGCATTTGTAAAGAGCTGATTTCATAGTTTTACGTATTCCCACTTCATCAAAGAGTGATAATGGGTAAGGAGCTAATCCATATGCGAAGAATGTTTCAAGTTCATAGTCAAATGTCTTAGTAATGCTCATGCGTTGAAATAATAATGCTGGGTCTATAGGCACCTTTTCATCATGTACTTTTATGACGCTACTTGCACTTAATAGAGGAAGTACTCTATCAGCGCGTTTTAATTTAATATTAATTATTATTAAACGTTTAGCCAATCATTTTGCTTATAGAAGCAAGTCCAACTGCACGAGCATTATGACAATTAATTTTATCATCGCCGACGACTCCGCTGGCAATGGACATAATTTTTGGAATCACAGGGAGCGGATCATGTGATGAGAGCCACTCCACAAGTTTATTAATATCTTCAATATCTCTCTTTATACGAGAAACAATTGCATCCACATGCTGGTCTGTTGTGTCCATTCTAACAATAGAGATATTCAAATCCTTCACACACAGTATTCATCGTATGCATGCCATAAACACATTTACTAATGACACTTTTTTGCGAACTTCTTCCTCGAGCAACACCTCCATCTGTTTTCATAAACTTCATCATTGATTATTCAATCACCATATCCGTCGAAGTTCCACAATTTAATTTATCAGAACGTGTAACAGTGAAAAATCCTTCGATAAATCTTTGATAAACACTAGGATCCATTAAGTTCTCTAATTGCATCATATCTTTTAGATATAAGTGCGCAGACTTGGTATAATTAAAGTGTCCTGACGCATGAAGATAAGGAAGCATTTCTTTAACGCAATTCAAATGAGCTCCACACTCAAACAATGACGTAGCTAGCAGACGTTACTCAAGGCTACCGTCGAAGGGAAATTCCCTTTTAGTTAGGGACTTGACAGTATGGCCTTTAATTTAAAATACTCATTCAATTTATAAAAGTTTTATTGTGTAAGTTTCTTATTTTCATTTATAAGAAGCGTCCGATGACATGTACAGGCTGCATTTTAGTCCATATTATGAAAAGTACGAATTTTCTAATTATTAAAACCGCGATATCTCAAGAATGGTGAATCGTAAGAGAAAAAGTGACTGAACCATTTTTGTAGAGAATTGTATGATCTACTTACTTACTGTTTTCGGGAAAAATGGAAAAAACCTTAATTTTGTACTTTTGACCTTGAATAAAATTTTTTGCACATGTAGGATCGTCGGCGACTTTTGACATTTTATTTATAATGATGTATTTAACGTCTCTGCCAATTTTCAGCTCTATGCGAATTTTTCCTATGTCAAATGTCTATTTTGACTGGACTATTAGGCCAAAACGTTGTTGATGCTTGAGCTGGATGGATGTGTGTGCACGCTAGAATAAAGGTTATCGTGCGCGCTGCGTTGAATGTATGTATGCATATAAAATATATTCACGCAAACGTAAACAAATCAATCTATCTTTTTCGCGCTCATTAAGAAAGGTTAAGTCAAACAAAAGGAATCTTTCTTCTCTATCCATCATGCGTGTTTATATACAATGCGCTCTGTGGTTGAGAGATGGCCCAACCTTATACGTGAACTGCGGCATAAGGTAGTGCGAAATATTTGTTTGGGCCCCGTAGAACAAAAGAGGGAGAAAATGATATAAGAGAGCACACATATACATGAGTGCATTTCTACGTAAACAAGCTGCTATATACATATACATACATATAATGTATATAAATGTATATATGTGGCTTTGTTTTATTTTTTGTGCTGCATGAAAAAGTGAAACTGCTGAACAAACTGGAACAAAATAGTCACCAGATATGTGTTCCATGTGATAAATAAAACTAGATACGTTTCTGTTCAAATATCTGAATGTGTAGATTCAATACACATTCCATTACTGCCAGATTAAATACAACAAACACATATACAATGTTTCTTGTCGCACACATATGCACATACAAGTTTGGTTGTGTTTCTTTATTTGTGTATACATTCATGAACTACAACTTTTGTTGGCATTGTAAGTGAGCGATTGCTCATGTGTTTTGCGCAATGCTCTATCCAATACCTACACAAAATAAAGATACAGAAAAATAACTTTCTCTCAGCTCTCTCTTAATCTAACGCTCTCATGGATTATAATTATATCACCATGCTAATTTCACTATTGTTATTTCAACATGCATAAAACCAAACAGTAGCAACAACATCACATGCCTCTTACTCATGCATAGCATATGTTAGGCTTGCAACGCGAGCATTGTGTGCAGGTGTGCATCCTTTTTTCATTTCAACATTACGAACTAAATAGAAATATATTTTAAGTTCGCCTGCGTCTGAAACTGCTACAAAAAATCTCGACTGAATTTTTGTTTCGATAGTCAAAATCAGAATGAAAAAAATCAATTTCAGATATACATTTTTTGAGACTTCGTGTCACAAACAAGAGCATACCCGACGCATAAAAATCTACAAGTTAAATTCATTCAAGGCGTGCGATATTAGACACCGCATAGTATTTTTTTTTTTTTTATAAAATGTGTACTCAATGTAGTTTTATACTGTTCGACAAAAGTTAATGTTTTTTTTTTTTGTTTTATTTCTTTAAGTAAGAAAGAATGTATGATAAGTTTGTTCAAATATTTGTAACCAGGAGCAGATGTTCTTGTTTATTGCATTAAGTATTAGATATAAATATTGTCTATATATATGTATCACCTAAACCATCCCCACTTTTTCAATAGATCTTACACATCGCGCACCAATAGCATGTAGATGCAAAGACATGACGAATTATGTTTTATGGCACAACGTAACGCGACCGCTGATTTTGACCAAACTTATGATGTGAATTTACTTCCACCGATCCCATTAAAATGTGTACCAAATTTCATCTCTGTATCTTAAATGGATTCGAAGATATAACTTATTTTGTTTATCGCTTATGTGCGCGGTGTGGAATAACCCCATCCGATTTTGACTAAACTACTATTACTACAACTACATATTGACACAATTGACGCAATTATTAATCAAATGCTTAAAATAAAAATATAAAATTATATTTTATTGAAGTTCAGAGATAAGGACAGATTTTTTATATATTTTAAAAAAGAATTGTAGGAGAAAGGATGAGAAAATTTTTCATATGTATATCAAAGAGTCTGAATTGAATCATGGCAAGCATAGTTTGTTGTGCAAAATGACAACCATAAAGGCACATAGAACATATAAAAATAAAGATTAAAGTGAATAGGGAGAATCAACTTCCGTAAATAATATCTTGTGAAGGAATAATAATATACATAATGTGGGTTCCAAACATATGATGCACATTTTACGATCAGAATAGGACAAACATAATTTGACATCATCAGAAAACAGCAATACAATACCATGAATTATTGCTAAAGGGAGATCATTTATGAACAAAACGAAGAGCAATGGCACAATATGACTTTTTTATGGAAAACCAGAAGACAAATCTATAGATATAGACAAACGATTGTTAAATATTTTGAGATCTACCTACAAGGTAGGATTGCATCCAATTTACAAAAGAATCTTAAAGCTTTCAGTTTATGTATAAGGTGACTATTATTAAGTTAATACGATGAAGTTATTCATGAAAACATTTCATAAAAAGTAAAAAAAAGTGCGTATAAACGCTTATTTATGAAATGTAGTTTATCATAAAAACATTTCGTGTATAAGTTTCTATTTCATACCTTATAGTTGTGATATTGTATGGCAAATGTGAATTGTATGAAACTCTTTAGACGCCACATTCAAATTCGAGCTGACTTTGTTTTGTTTTGAGTTTCCAAGAACGTAAGTAACAAAATTGAGTGTAGTTGACCATTTTTTGAATTCATCTGCATTATATAATAGTATTTCATATTTAATTATAAATTAATATAAACATATTTGCAAGTTATTTTTACTGATACATGTTAAAATGTAGGTATAACTCTAAGTTTAGCAATATCTTTATAATTCGAGACATCAAATTTACTGCCCTTCTTGTGTAAAGTGATAATGAAAGTTTGTTTCTAAAGAGTTGGGAATTTGATTTGTTTTATAGAAAGTTTAAAAAAAAAGAAAAGACAATAGATCACTAATAGAGATGGTACATTGTTTCAGTATTCAACTAGGAATATTATCAGTGTAAAAAATATTAAATAATATTTCTATTAATATTGCTACTAAGTCCTTTGTATAAAAAAAATGTATACGGTTATTGTTTTAATTTAAGTTTCTTTATTTCTTATTTCGTTTGCACGCACTCGTCGACTATTCAGGTTGACTATTTTGACTCGACTGAACTCTACAATTTGTCAGCGTCACTACGCGAACACTAATACATATGCAAGTCTATCATAGTATCTTTTGTCTTGCTTATATGTATGAATGCATGTTATACATATGTAAATGTACAACACGCCTCCTCAAAAGTTACATTGATAGAAGTTATGTTAGTTACAATATTCTTATTTGACGAGTTTGTGCATTCTGGGGATAATTTTTTTTTTTTTTATTTAATAGTAATTCTTATATTTATTCTGAGAGTCCCAATTCATTTCTCAACGTGAGAAATCTTGCTAATGGTAGCGGTTTCGTAAGAACATCGGCCAACTCCAAATCTGTAGGAATATACTTGATACAAATTAATTTCTTTTCTATTTTTTCTCTAGTAAAATGGTATTTAATATCTACATATGTGCTTCGTTCTCTTGTGGCATGTAGGATTATTGGCAATACTTATACAACCCTGATTATCTTCAAAAATGTCAATTTGTCCATTTAATTCTAGTTTAATTTCATTTATTAATGATTTTAACCACAATGCTTCTCTTACACTTTCAAATAAGTCAGTCAATTTGAATTTATTCATTTGGTAAGATTTAAAATTATACATTGTATCACATTTATTAGTAGCAATTAATTCATCATCTACATACAACAGTATGTATATGTTTCTAGAAATATCTCCTTTGTTTAAGATGTAATTACAATGATCAACTCTTAGATTTTCAAACCCAACTTCCTTTAATACGTTTTCAAAAACTTCGAACCAGCATCTATCTAGCTGCCTGCTTAAGACCGTAAATTGCTTTATTTAGCTTACAGACTACAGTTTTATCATGTGTTAAACCTTGTGGAACTGTCATGTAAATTTCATCCTTTAAAGTTCCATTTAAAAATGCGGTTTTAACATTCATATGATGAACTTTTAAGTTATTTTGGTTTGAAAATGCTAAGAGAAATCGGAAGCTTGAAATTCGTGCAACTGGTGCAAATGTCTCATCATAATCAGTCATATATTCTTGCGTGAATCCACGCGCTACAAGTCTTGCTTTATACTTTACTAAGTTGCCAAACTCATCCTGTTTTATAGTAAAAACCCACTTGCAATCTACTATGTTTTTGTTTTCTGGCCATTGCACCAAACACCATGTTTCATTTTGAAAATGGGAGTTTAATTCATCTTGTATGGCTTCCTCCCAAAAAACTCTATCATCATGGTACTTTATTTCTTCGAATGTATTGGGAATATTATTTAAATATGTTTGAGCATTTATTAGACATTTTTTTAGCAATCTATATGATAATTTTGGTTTATCTTTAATCCTTTCACTGCGTCTGAGTTCTTTATCTTTTTCATTTTCTTTTAATTTATCACCAGTTTTAATAACTGGATCGGCATTCTCGAGATATGTGAAATTTTCACTAGGCTGTATATCTAATCTTATATTATCAGATTCATCTTTAATTGATTTACTATTTTCCATCTCTGCTAATGGAAAATAAGACTCTTCATTTTCTGTAATTGCATACGGAAAATTAATATCTTGTTCTTCACATTCTTTTTGGGAATTAGAACCCTGACTTGGCTCAAAACTTTCAAGTTGAATCAAAGAGTCTTTTTCATGCACAGACCTAGTTTTTAGCATATTTATTTCATTCACCACAACATCTCTAGCTGTCAAAAATTTCCTCAATTCCACATTCCATAATTTGAACCCATTTTGCTCATAACTGACCAGTATACTTTTTATAGATTTTTCATCGAATTTTCGCTTTTTTACTTTATTAAGTACGTATACTGTCAAACCAAATATCTTAGGATATTTTAATACTGGCTTTTTATTATGCCACATTTCATATTATGTTTTATTTTTATTTTTCAACGCTCTACTTGGGCATCTGTTTATCAGATATGTTGCTGTTAAAACAGCTTCACCCGAAAAACTTAACCGTAGAACGAAGTAGAATTCTTGTTATCAATTGTAGAAGGTGTGATCGGACAATAGACATCAGAATGTATTACAAATAATGGTATTTGAATATACTCCTTGTTTTTAGATTTTTTAAATTTTAATCTAGTTTGCTTACCATTAATACATGCCTCACATATTTCATTATTTAACTCAACATTTTTTAAGAGATTTATATCTTCAAACAAGTGGTTGCTTTTTATTACTAAAAATTTGCCAATACTTTTGTGAACAAGCGATACTCCGCACTATTTAAACTATTTGATGCATACAATTTATGATTTACTTTAAATTTAATAATTGGTACATTGTACTCACATACTCCATCAAATACCAATTGACCATATTTAGTGACCTTTATGCCTCCTGGATTGAACTCGATGGTCATTCCAGCATCCTGCATCTTCTTCACGGATGTATAAAACAGTCTCCAGAGTAATTAATCTGCCGGAGCTATTAAGATGAATCACTCCTTTAGCTGTAGCATGGATATATTCTCCACGCTTTGCGATCTCGATCGGCACATGCATTGCCAAATTCGTGTAGTCAGTATATAAAGCGATGTCTTTTATAATATGATCTGATGCCCCCGAATCTAAGATAAATACTACCGCATCTTCTTTTAAGTTACAACCCTGTTCAGGCATGAAGCCTAAACATGTAATATGAGGCAAAACTCTCAAAAACGTCAAATAAGAACAACGCACACACAGTGCAGTTGTCATACGCATTAGAGCTGCAATTGATAAGTGCAGCGTGTGTATTTTTAATCGTCATATTTTTAATAGCTCCATCTAAGCGTTGGTATGTAACACTTGACAAGTGCAGCGACTTAATTTATGATGTACATCGATTTTAATAGCTCTTTCTCCGTTTGTCAAGTGCTACATTGACAAGTGCAGGGACTTAATTTATGATCAATAACAATTTTAATAGCCTTTTGTCCGCGTTGGTTTAATAGTTTCTGCTACGCGTCTTTTTACATTATAAATAGTTTTAGATTCCGCTGAGGCCTACAACCTACAATCAGCGATAGCATTACAATAGTTTAAAAATAGAATAAGTTTTTATGAATAAAAAGGGAGCCGCTCGCTAGAGCGGCCCGGTTGTTAATGAACACTCAAGATATACGCGTTAATTATTTGCGTTATAAATGTATCTCACGCCCTAGAGCTCTACAACCCCTTTGATTTAACATAAATGGGAACCCACTTTCTGGCTGCGTTTTTCTTGCTATTTGAGCCTGCTTTTCTTTTCCTGAGGTTTGGTTTGATAAATCTTGATTTCCTGCCTGTCTTTTTAAAAAGAAGCAATCCCTTTTTAAATGACCTAGTTTCCCACAGTGAAAACATTTTGGTTTTGATTTAAGTTTATTTTTAAAAGGATTCTTAAACTTTTTTAAAATGTTTTTATTTTGCTTTTGTACTTTATACTCTATAGCATGCAACACTTTGGCACTTGTATCTTTGCTGATGCCCTTCAACTTAATTTCTTGGTCAAGAATACGTGTTTTAACAAATGCCAATGTCAAGTTATATTCAGACAAAGTCTCGATCGCCGTTATGACTCCATCATAGCTCGATGGAAGGGTTAAAAGTAAATGCGAAACTTTGTCCATTTCATCTAACTTGGCTCCTGCTGCTATGAGTTCTGTTATTAGGTCATCAAAAAAGTTTTAATGATTCACTAGTGGAATGTCACCTTTAATTTTAATGCCAACAGTTGCTTTCGTAGAGAAAGCTGTGATGCTAAGCTCTTGCTCTCATATGTAGCATCTAAATTTGCAAAAATTTGCTTGGCAGTATTCTCACTATTTGCAAAAACCAGGACGAATCATTCAAATAATCAATTATAATGTTTTTTGCATTTCTCTGCGCCCTTTTAAATTCATCTGTTATTTCTTTTTGTTCTTCGTCAATTAATTTTAATAAGTCATTTTCCTCTAACAGTGCCCTAACACGAAATTTCCAAATGGAATATTTCTCACCGTCAAACGGATTTATTTTCCGCTTCCCCTTTTCCATTTTTATCTATCCTATCTATTTCTATCTATCGCACCTATATACCACAATTATATACCAACTTGTTGCTATGTACTTTGGTTTTTAAGCGTATGAATATGTAGTTGTGTAACTGGTGATTGTGACTCTATGTGTTTTTACATATATGCTCTTTGTTTTCGTTCCTTTTTATTTCGTTTTGTTGTTGTTGTTTTTAATTGTATGTACATGTATTTTTTTTTTGTTAGGTTTCTCGTTTTTTCACATTTATATTTTTATATTAAATATATTTTAATTTGTTTAGGAATGTTAATATATTTGAAATTTATACATTTATACATACATACATATATTTAATTTTATTCTACCAAAGTACCCAAGTATCAAATGGCCTTGTGTCTGGGCCCATAACCTGTAGAAAATATTAAATAATATTTTCTATTAATAAATCCAGCACAGTCCACTTGCTACTAAGTCCTTTGTATAAAATAAATATATATGGTTATTGTTTTGATTTAAGTTCTTAATTTCTTAATTCGTTTGCACGCACTCGTCGACTATTCAGGTTGACTACATACTTTGACTCGACTGAATTTGTCAGCGTCACTACGCGAACACTAATACATATGCAAGTCTATCATAGTATCTTTTGTCTTGCTTATATGTATGAATGCATGTTATACATATGTAAATGTACAACAATCAGGACCAGGGAGGCATGAAATTTTAATAGATTTAAGAGAAATTTGCACATTAGATATGGTAATTAGAGGAGATATAAAGTCGTAGGATGGGATACTTTAGGTATTAGATGTTGTAAGGTTAGAAGAAAAATTAGTAAAGTTAGATTAAAAGAAAGATGCAAACAAATCCGATATCTGAGAATCAGAGGATGCTTTATTACTTTCTAGACGAAAGTTAGCGGGATAAGCTGTATTTTTACGCTTAATATTGAAAAAGTTAAAAAAGCTTTTAGGATTATTGCGTACATTGTTTTTAACTTGTAATAAATAAGCAGCGTGACACTGTTTATTGAGTTAAAGTAAAAGCGAGCAATAGAAAATTTAATGTGATCAACAGCGGTTTGAAGCTACTAAGAACTTATTGGCTAAATGTGCCACAGATGTGTAAGGCATACATCGGAAAACGGTTGAATAGAAAGTATTCAATGCTGCCTTAACGTCAGTGCAAGCCTCGAGAATTGTCCAAATATTTATTTATTTATTAATAATAGCAACTACATGGCAAAACAGTTGCTTAAAACTAATTACTTAAAACAATATACATATATTAATATAGTTACTTAAAACTAAAAACGGAGAGTTGTGACCACACAAACCATTGTGCACAACCCAACATAAAAATTTTGAAGACCCATCTCCAAATGAGGAAAGATTACGATCACTCATACCCGTTTGAGGCTCCTTGCATACAGTTACTTAAAATACCATATCGTAACCTAAACATTTGCTTACAATACTACATAACCTAACATATAAACGTTAAAGACCTAACTCTAAATGAGGAAAGTTACGACCACTCAGACCCGTTGGAGGGTTATTGGTTTGCCGCCAGGTTGACCGACTGTGACTCACAGTTATGGATGTGGTCCAAGCAGCCGCAATTGCAAACAAAAGATTGAAAAAAAATGAAAAATTAAATTTACAATTTATTGTAGATCAGAGGTGAGAATAGCTTGTTTTATATAGTTAACAGAAGCGTCAAAAGAAAATAGATGAGAGAAGTTATTATAGATAAGGCAAAGAGACCGAAGTGAGTCATAATAAGCATAATTTGTTGTGCAAAACGACAACCATAATGGCACGTAATTACGCGTGAAGCGAGAAGGTTCATTAAGCGTTAAAGATTGAAGTAAGTAAGAAGAGTCAACTTCTCCAATTATGATTTTATGAAGAAATACCACAGCGAGCATCGACCGGCGTGCAGATAGAGTAGGAAGATCGAGCCACATATGGTGGCAAATGTACATCTGAAGCCCAATTTAAGTTTCTGAGCGCAAATAACAGAAATTGTTTTTGAACAGACTCCACACGATTTTGGTGAGTTGCATAATAATGTGGGTTTCATACACAAGATGCGAATTCCAATATCGGATGAACGAGTGACGTGTACAGAAGTTTACTAATATAAGGATCATCAAATTCTTTAGACCAACGCTTTATAAAGCCAAGAACACCCCTCGCTTTATTCACCATAGATACAATATGATTATTAAAGCTCAACTTAGTGTCAAAAATAAGGCCTAGATCATTTATACTAAACTCCCTACTAAGACTGTGAACATTTAAGAAGTATGTCATTGTAATTGGTTTACAGCGATGAAACGTCATACACTTACATTTGGAAATATTTAGATAAAGAAAGTTGGTTGAACACAAAGTATGTAACGAGTTCAAATTTGCCTGAAGTTGATAATGTTGGGAGAATACGACAAGTATAATTTAACATCATCAGCATAAGTGTATAAGCATGGTTGATTGCTAGAGGTAGATCGTTTATAAATATTATAAACAATAATGGTCCAAGGTGACTGCCTTGTGGAACTCCAGAAAATACTTCAATAGTTTTCGAAAAACAATTATTAAATAAAACTTTTTGAGACCTACCTACAAGGTATGATTTTATCCAATTTATGAAAGAAGGCTGGAATCCTAACATGTTTAATTTATATAATAAGAGATTATGGCATACACTATCGAAAGCTTTACTAAAATCAGTGTAAATTACATCGGTCTGGCAGCCAGACACAAAACCCTTATTAACAATAGACGTGAGTTCTAGAAGATTTGTACAAATTGATCTTCCTTTGACAAATCCATGTTGAAATGGGCTAACAACTGATTTTAATGATCGTTGCAATTGATCAGGAATTGCACTAAGTTTAGCATAACCCCTATAATTCGAGATATCTGACTTATTGCCTTTCTTGTGCAGTTTAATGAAAGGATTGTTTCCAAATAGATGGAAACTTGGCTACTCTTATAGAAATTTTAAAAAGAGTAGTCAAAGGAGCACAAATGGAACTGGCGCATTCTTTTAGAATACAACTAGGAACATTATCAGGACCAGGCAGAAACGAAAATTTAATTGATTTTAAACATGTTATTACATTTGATATGTTAATTAGAGGACATGATATTATGTCATAGGATGGAATAGTATAGGGATAAGAAGCAAAAGAATTGGAAACACTGGGGATATAAGTATAGGTAGATTGAAAAAAAGTAGCAAATAAATCCGATATCAGAGAATCAGAGGATGCTACTATACTGTCAAGATAAAAATTTGAGGGGCAAGCCGTATTGTTACGCTTTATATTAACAAATTTAAAAAAGTTGTTAGTGTTATTGCGTACATTATTCCTAACTCGTAATAAATAAGTAGAATAACACTGTTTATTCAACGAGTTAAATTTAGAGCGAGCAATAGAAAATTTACCGTAATCTACAATGGAACCAGTTCGTTTGTATTTTTTTAAAAGGCGCGATTTAATATTCTTTAAACGACTTACACTCCGAGAGAACTATGGAGGTCGATTGGCTGAAGACTCAGTTGTGTAAGGAACACAGCATGCAAAATAATTGAAAATAGTTGAATAGAAAAAGTACGATGCAAACTCAATATCAGTACAGTCTTCAAAAATTGACCAATTAGTATTGAGAAGTAACTGATTTAACTTTCTGTAGTCTGTTTTTCTAAAACATCTAACACGTTTGAGTCTATGATTATCAGCTGAACAAGGAACACTTTTGAGCTGAAACGTTAACTGCAGTGTAGGGTGATGTTTATCTTCCGGTAAAGTTATTGGAGGAATCAAAACCACTGTCCACAAACACAAGATCTAGAAGCCGACCTAAAATGTTGCAAATGTTGTTGCATTGTTGCAAGGACAAATCAAGAAGAATATACATACAAGAAAATACATCAGCATAAGCAGATAAACTATCAAGGTGAAGATTTTTATGCTTCGTTCTTAGCCCTCTCATATTTTGATAATGTATAAGGAAAGGAAGCATATTTAGTTTTTTGGTATATTAGCAGAAGTACCAGGCAATTCAACTGCATTTTGTACAGTAGTAAGTTTAGTTTTATAAACGTACTCATGAACAACAATACCATCAGGCCAAAAACTAGGAGAAAGAACAGTTTCATAAAGCGAAACAGGAACCATCACCTTAAAAGACGAAATAGAGCGTTGATAATTAAAGTTGAGTTTAGAAACTGATATATTAGACAAAGAGTTAATTTTTGAATTAATGTAGGCCTTAATATCATCTTCTGTAGTAGCTGAAGTAAGGCGCGAAATAAAAACAGATTTCCTCGGAGCAACAACTAATAGACCACTGGGTCTCACAGCGTTAGAAACAACCGGAACATTACTTACTGTAGGCAGAGGACAATCTACCACAGTTTCCATACCTGCAGACTGCTCTACTGAAGAAGTAAGGTTGGTCACAAAATTGGGATTGGCTATGACATTGTCTTCAGCTAATGGGTCAACTGAAGAACTCTCCAAAACTGCCGCAGGTGTGGCGAAAACCGGAGTAGCTCACGGGCAAGTTTGGAGTGGAAGGCTCAGTGGGTATGGGAATGGTTAGAGAAAGTTTATTTTTTGGGGAATTCCTCTTCCTTCTCTTAGGAGAGGTATTCAAGATATTCATCTCACTGAAGGATTTTTCCAACTGCTGAAATTTTTCAGCAATTGATTTAAAATCCCGCTTGAGATTCAAAAATCCATCCCTAGTCTGCTTCATAAAAACACAGATCTCGTTTTCCACTGACCTGCAATCTTTGCAGGTCCAGCGTAAACCCTTGCGTTCTTTTGTGGCATCAAGAACGCGACCTGTGAGGCCAGCTTATTTTGAATGCGAAATATTATCGCACAGCCAGCATAAAAAATATCATCGATTTTCTTATTTTTAACTTGGCAGTGTGGATCGTAACAAGTCATATTGGACTAAAAAATATAAAAAACGATTAATAAAAACAAAAAAGGTAGAATAATTTTTGACGGCACTTTTTCAAAAAACCGTAAAAATGAGAACAACAACCAAATGTATGCTGTCTGAAAAACAATCAGAAATCAAATAAAAAAAAAGCAACAACAAATTACCGCTTTACAAAAAACCCACTACAGTAAATTTGTTAGTATGTTTGTATATTTAGTTAGCGAGCAAAAAGTAATAAGAAAAAGGAAAAAATAGAAAAGACGCTGAACTAAGTAAAACCTAAAAAAAAAATAATAATATTAATATTTTTAACTGAAAGCAAATGAGTTTCAAAATAGCACAAAAACTAGAACTTTTAAATAGCTTGCTTAAACGCACATGAAATTTAGTTAGACCGCACTGAGTGACTGTTCAGTTCGAACTGAATAACAGCTGATTTAACTTGCCGCAGTCAGTTTTCTTAAAACATCTGACACGTTGACGAGATTTAACATTCCCCACACGAGAAACTTTGTCGAGCTGAAAAGAAAGCTGCAAAGTAGGATGATAATATCTTCTAGTGATATTATTTTGGAGGTATTCTCTCAACGGATATATCAAAACCATTGTCAACAAAAATCAGATCTAGAAACCGAACTGAAATATTGCAAATGTTGTTACACTGTTGCAAAGACAAAACAAGAAGACTATCTAGAAAATCATTGTTGGCTTTTGGTATTAAAATGGAAGGATCATCCATCATAGACCATTTTATTTTGGGTAAATTCAAATCTCCCATAACTATAATATGATGTTTATGATGTCAATGTGTAGCTATATACGAAATAGCTGTAGCGTGAAACAAGTAAATGCTCATTTGCGAAGACGGAGGTATGTATGAGCAAGTAACGTAGTTTGATAATGAATAAGGAAATAAAGTAACTTTATTTTAGAAGACATACTTGTCAATTCAACAGCGTTTTGTTGTGAAGCTCGTTCGTTTTTATATACATATTCATGTTCTACAATGCGACTTGGCCAAATCTAGGAGCGAGGACAGTATCAAGAAGCGACACCGAAATAATCACCTTAAAAGAAGAAATTTTACATGAATAATCGAAATTTAATTTTCATACCGAAACATTTGGGGTAGAATCAAACTGCAAATTAATGTATTTCTTAATATTTACTTCAGTGGTGGTAGCTGCAAGACGAGAAGTTAATATCGACTGACGCGGAGCAAACACAGTAACTCCAGTTGGCTTCGGTGCAATTGGAGTAGGCGGAACAATAGAACGGTCAGCATGCAATGCAGCCACACCAACATCCATTGAATCAACAAGTTGCTCCACAGATGGCGAAGAAATCGAAGTAGTCGTTGGATTAATTACAATACTTGACAATTTGACGTTCCTTAGAAAATTCTAATTACATTAGTTCAGCTCTGAGAGGTCTAGAGTTTTCCTCGAAATTAGATATTGGAGTATCAAAAATCGGTGTAATTAACAGTCGGAGTTTCCGGGTCAATAGGTGGGGACATAGTTAATGCTGGCTTTGCCTTAGGTGAATTCCTGCATTTTCCACGAGGAATGCAGACATTTTATGTCACTAAAATATTTTTCTAATCTCTATTCTGCATGAATGTAAAGATCTCAGTTTCCGTTGATCTACGTTCGTTTTAGGTCCAGGGCAAACCTTTGCGTTTTTTGATAGCACCAAGAACCCGGCCTGTAAACCCAGGCGAAACGTTATCGCAAAGCCACACAAGAATTTTTCAATACTGATTTTGTTCTTGTATAGGCAACGCGTATCGTAGAAATTCATTAAATTGGATATCGTATAAAATAAATTAAAAGAATAAAAAGTCGTCTAGTTTTCTTTAGCACTGTAATGCGCAATGTTACGAAAATGTACATTTGTACAATAGTCAAAACCAAAGTACACTTATACAAGGTACTGACAACGCCAGCTTCTCAGCAGCAGCAACGTGCAATTTTAGCACGCATGAGACAGAGACGTTTTTGTACTCTTCCATTCTATTGGTATTCTTTATGTGAGAAAAGGCAGATGGATTGCTTTGTTTACGTTTGCATGCGTTTATTTTATTTTATATGCAAACATACACATGTAAGCACACTTCACTTATATATACATTAAGTAAACTGTGCATGTAAGAGTTTTTTTTGTGGTTTTCAATTAGAAGACAGAAAATTAAATAAAATGAATAAAATGCAGGAAAATTAATTTATAATAATATTTTTATTTTTTTATGTCCTATATTTTTTTGTTTTTGAATTTTTATTTTTTTATTGAGTTTTCTAATTCTAAAAAAAAATTCTACATTTAAAAAAAAATAATTTAATATCATTTGGCAAATCAATATGTTTTGCTAAATTAAGCCATTCTTTTTTGGGTTTTATACTTTTGCCAATGTTAAAAATATGTTCTAAATATTTGTGTGAACTCTTTAAGATATAAGTCGTTCCTTTATTGGCGAGTGTTTATTAACAACTGAGGCGCTCTAGCGAGCGGCTCCCTTTTTATTCATAAAAACTTATTCTATTTTTAAACTATTGTAATGCTATCGCTGAGGTTGTAGGCCTCAGCGGAATCTAAAACTGTTTATAATGTAAAAAGACGCGTAGCAGAAACTATTAAACCAACGCGGACAAAAGGCTATTAAAATCGTTATTGATCATAAATTAAGTCCCTCCACTTGTCAATGTAGCATTTGACAAACGGAGAAAGAGCTACTAAAATCGATGTACATCATAAATTAAGTCGCTGCACTTGTCAAGTGTTACATACCAACGCTTAGATGGAGCTATTAAAAATATGACGATTAAAACTACACACGCTGCACTTATCAAGCGCAGCTCTAATGCGTATGTCAACTGCACTTTGTGTGCGTTGTTCTTATTGGACGTCTTTGAGAGTTTTGCCTCATATTACATGTTTAGGCTTCATGCCTGAACATCCTGCGGGGGGCCAGAAAATGTGACAGCCAGTAATTGCTGCCTCTGATCTCTTCTTCTTTCTAAGATAATAATGCCTGCAATTGTAATTATCACCAAAGCTAGTGATATGTGTCCATTCATAGTGTGAAACACCAAATCCAAAATTGCTTGTTGCTTGGCTTAAGTGGTGATATTTCACAGCTATTGTCATCAGCATCTTCCCAAGCCCAGTCACTTTCACACAGCCAAGTTTCCTCATCTTCAAGACGACAGCGACTTATTTCAGTCTCTGTCATTGGATGATATGCGTTCCTCTCTGTGTTGAAAATAAGAATCTCCGTTTTAATTTTTGGAATCACCCTTTTTCTTGAAAAGATTCGCATGTTGATTTATATATATCGGCAGCCTTGCGTCAATGATTAGCACGTTGTCTTTGAATACTGCTTGTGCTTTCATTAATTTATACACTATTTGTAACTTCTTTGAGGAACTGCCACCTGGGAGGAGTTGGTTTCTCTTCAACTTTTGCTGAATTTTGTCTAGCTCGCCCAACATTTTGTTTGGTTCGATGAGAGAGGGATGAAGCTTTCCTTGATTTACATTTGTTACAAGGGAAATGGCAGCTGATTGAAGGTTTTCCGCTTCATCTACCCAGCTCCGTACCTGGTTGATCAGCATGAAGAATTTTATGGCCTCTTTGTATACAAAAAAGTGCTCTTTCATTGTGTTTTCCATCTTATTCATTTCTTTGGTATTCTCTTCAAAGTTTTTATTCACCTCTTCTGAAGTAATACGCATTAAGTCCGAAGTCGCATTGATGATTGACGTTTGGTTGATCATATATTCATTCAGGCGTTTCTCGTTTTTAATGATAGTTTGCAAATTTTGTTTGATGTTTTCAGCAGTGCCAATGTCGAAAAACAAAATAAACCTTCTTTTCCGTTCTGATGTTTGTGTAAGGATTTTATTTTTCTCCAGTATGGTGTCTGTCTTTAATCTTATTGCATAGCTCACCGTAGTACAATATTCATTAAATTCACCCATTTTCTCGCAAATAGTGTCTGTTTTATCCAGAATTTCACTGGCTTGTTTAAGAACATCGAAGTAAGCTTGCATGCCGTAATAAAATAATAATTGCCAACTGGACGAAATGACTTCCACTGTTCCAAGTTTATCCATAAGCATAGCGGTTTTTTCATCTATATGCTGAATCTTTAACTTGCTTGTATTTTCAACAGGTATTATGGCGGCACTTGCTATTTGAAGCATCAGTAGTAGGCTTAGAACCGTTGCTTTCCCCGACGTCATTTTAGTTGCTCTTGTCTTCATTTTTTGTGTTGGCTCTGCGGCTTGCTCATCATTTGCTGGCAAAGGACAGACCTTATTTATTGATCTTTTAATTCTGCCATTTCCCGTATCAATAGTCACAACTCTGACTTTGTTGTCTTTTCCTTCAGACGTATCTATTATTTTTCCCATCGGCCATTTTGCTGGATGGGTGTTTTCATTCTTAATGAGCTCAACCTGCCCTTTTTCCAAATTCGGTTTTTCTTGCCGCCATTTACATTTTGTTGCAGCGATGTAAGATAGTGCTCTTTCCATTTTTTCCAGAACTCTCCATCTATTAAGAGATCCAACTTTCGAATTAGAACACTGCGGTTCTGGTACTCCAATCAGAGGCCTCCCAACCAGAAAATGTCCAGGTGTTACTACATAAAGCGATTAGCGGTCGAAAATTCAGCACCGCCTCTATTTGACATAGCAGCGTAGTCAGCTCTTCAAATGTAAAGCTATTGTTTCCAATTACGCGTTTAAGATGGTTCTTAACAGATTTAACTCCAGCCTCCCAAATATCTCCCATGTGGGGGCTCGCCGGCGGAATAAAATGCCAAGTTATACCTTCTTGGGCAAGTACTGGGGCCACTTCATTGTTGTTTTTTATTGCAGCTGCCAGTTCCTTGTCTAAAATTCTGGAAGCACCTACAAAGTTTGTACCATTGTCAGAGTACAGGTTTTGACTTTTGCTGCGCCTGGCGAAGAAACGATGTAATGCTTCCATGAACCTGTCTAATGAAAGGTCACTAACGGCTTCCAAGTGTATAGCCTTTGTGGCCATACATACGAATACACAGATGTATCCTTTATAAGATTTTTGGCCTCGTCCCATGGAACAGCGAATTTGAAATGGTCTTGCATAATCAATACCCGTGTTGATGAATGCGTGCTCTCCTGTCACGCGATATGATGGTAGGCTCCCCATCAATTGGCTTGCCTGATCCTGTCGGTACCTTATACAGGTTACACATTCTCGCAGATATTTCTTTAATGCGTTCCGGATGCCAAATATCCAGTAATTGCGCTGAATGTAATTTTTCATCAGCTTTAGACCTCCATGTAAAGTTGTTTTGTGAGCATCCTTTGCTATAAGCAAAGCAAGGTGCGAGTTTCCTAAAATAGTTGGATGCTTTACACAGTAAGGAAGTATTGCATTTAGCAGTCAGCCTCCCACTCGAAGAATTCCATTCTTATCCAAAAACGGGTAGAGTGCTTGTAGCTTACTTTTGGTATCCAGTGGTTTTTTGTTTTTTAATAATTTAATTTCGTGTCCGAAATCCCCCAGCTGTTGTAATTTAACTACCTCGTTCTTGGCAATTTCTAATTCTTCCACAGTTAGGCTTGAAGAAGAGTGCCTTAGTCCTCGCAGCTTTGATATAAATCGCTGCTAGCCAGTTTGGACTGTGCCACCAAATTGTACATGATTCTAAATTCTTTAGCGTAATACCTCTGGAAGCCACATCTGCAGGGTTTTCTTTCGATGGGACATAGCTCCATACGTTAGTCGGCATTTTTTTTGTTGATGTCATCTACTCTACTTTTCACGAACTTGTCCTTACCACGCTGATTTTTTATCCAGGCCAGGGTAATTTGTGAGTCACTCCAGGCATAAAGTTCCGTTTTGCCACTTAGTATTTTTTGGACTCTGAACATCAAATTGGCAAGTAAATGTGCTGCGCAAAGCTCCAATTTAGGAATAGTTTTCTTGTTTTTTATCGGGTTCACCTTACTCTTAGCTGTCAGTAAAGTTATCGAGCTCCCAAACTTGGTGTATATCACCGCTGCATATGCTTTTTCTGAGGCATCGCAAAAACCATGGAGTTCGGTAATATCTGCCTCAGTTTTCCCAGTCCATCTTGGAATGCAAATTCTGGTTAACGCCGTCAATCCAGATGCAAAATCTTGCCAGTAGTCACTCATTGCAGCATCAACTTCCTGATCCCAACTAAGCGGTGATTTCCATAGCTCTTGTATAAAGCATTTGCCTTGCAGCGTAACCGGTGTAAGCCAACCCAGTGGGTCGAATATTCTTGCCAGTTGAGATAGCACTGTACGCTTTGTGATACGGGTTTGTCTTGGCCATTCCAATGAAAAGGAGAACACATCTTTTTTGGGATCCCATTGTAGACCCAGCGTTTTGACTGATTCGTCTTCTTTTATTGTTATTTTCTCGGTGAGATTGTAGCCTTTGATTTCGCCAATAATCCTTTCATCGTTCGATACCCATTTTCGCAAATGCATACCATTTTTCTACAAAATTTGCCTTACATTATTTTGTTTTTGAATGCAGGCCTGAACAGTATGGTCTCCACTGATCAGATCATCCATGTAGAAATCATTTTTTATGACTTCCGCCGTACAATCGTCATCTTGGCAGTATTGTTCTGCAATTTCTTGAAGGCAACGTACTGCTAGGAATGGTGCCGCTGATGTCCCATAGGTTACCGTAGTCAATTTAAACTCCTGTACTGGCAACTTGGGATCATCTCTCCACAGTATATACTGGTACTCTTGATGCTCTTTTTTAATTTTAATCTGGGGATACATTTTCTCAATATCAGCAGTCATGACAAACTTCCATTGCCGCCATTTCATTAGCGTGTCGTAAATGTCGCTTTGAATTTTAGGACCAACCAACATTGCCTCATTGAGGCTTACGCCGTTGCTAGTCTTTGCTGAAGCATCGAATACAACTCTAAGTTTGGTTGTCAAACTATCAGGCCTGATTACTGCATGATGCGGCAAATAATATTTGCCTTCGCCAATTGAATTTGCCGGTTTCATATGATTCAGCTCCCGATACTCCTGCATAAATGCCGAATATTGTTTGAATAAATTCGGATTGCATTTAAATTTCTTTTCCATTTGCAGAAGTCTTGCTAGAGCCTGCTTGCGTGAGTTACCCAGCTCAAAACCATTACGGAATGGAATTGCGACCACTAGACTGCCATCCGGCTGCACCGTTGTTGTTTGTTTAAAAATTGTTTCGCACTCAGCGTTTTGTTTTTTTTCGCTGCTGTTGTCGCCGTCGAATTCCCAGAAGCGCTCAAGCTCGTCCAGAAGTATAGTTGTACTTGCGCTTACAATTTTCTTCTTGGATGCTCTAGATATATTACCGGAAACAATCCACCCCAGTTTGGTTTTTTGGCCCATCATTCCATCAACTGTTTTGACCCTTCCCATCATTATTTTGGGTAAGAGGTCCACTCCAATTATGACGTCGATTCTGCTTGGCTTGTTGAACTCTGGATCCGCTAGATCGCATTGTTTCCAATCTTTTCTGATATCGATTTCGAATTTTTTGCTCGGTAGAGCTCTTTGGAGTTTGGGAAACACTAAAGCTTCAACGGCTGCGTTAAAAGTGCCCCCCATTCTGGGCTTGATATGAAGACATACCTTGTTTTTCGAAACTTCTTTGCCTTCTGAGAAGATTCCTTGAACTTCCACAGTGTTTTTCACTCGTTGTAAGTTCAAACTCTGAGCCGCTTCCTCCGAAATCAGCGTTTTCTGAGAACCACCATCAATTATAGCTCTCAGCTGTTCATAATCGCCTTTTGAATTTCTGACTCTTATGAGTGCTGTAGCCAAAAGCGTGTCTTGTGCTGAATTATTTTTAAGGGAGTTGCTAGAGACACTTCCCGTTTTTATAATTTCGTGCAGCAGATTATTGTGGCCTTTATTGCAACGATTACATTTCCAATCCTTTTTGCAGTCTTTAGCGTTATGTTGTCCAAAACACCGGAAAGGCATAAGGCCTTTTTATTAACAAAGTCTCTTCGCTTTGTAATCGATTCGCCTCTGAATTTAAGACATTTGCTAATTTCGTGACCCTCCTTTGAACAAAATATGCACTTTTTGCACTGTGCTCTCGCTGTTGGTTTTTGGTAGACGTTTCTTTGTACCGAGTTTATTGAACTATGTTGTTGCTCAATAAATTCCAGAACGTCTTTTAATGATTGGATCGTTCTTGCCTTTTTCACGTGCTGCTCATAAAGTTGTAAGGCTTCTGATGAGAATCTACGCAGCAGTATTTCTGCAAATATTACATCTGCTTCATGGGTAATCTTGGCTTTTTCGCGAATGATGTAAATGCTCTCCATGGCTGTATCCAAGAAGTTGCGTAGACTTTCTTCGCAATCGGGCTTCAGGTAATTAAGTTCTATTAATTTATTGAAGTGGTCCGAAAATATTTTGAGACTGTTGTCATAGCCCTTGCAGATTAGTTGCCATGCAGATTTATAGCATGATGCTGATCCTATCAGGAGATGGCCGACTACCATTTTAGCCTCTCCTTTTAGGCATGCCTTTAGATAGCCCAGTTTCCTTGTGTCACTGAGATCATTTCTGCCATCGATCATTTCTGAGAATAGCTCGTAAAATGTTGCCCAATCCTTTACGTTGCCATTGAAATTTGGAAGATCAAATTTCGGTAGCTCTGGCACATCCAGCTTTGTGTCGTTTAGCTCCTTGACTCTTTTACCAATGACTACATCTAGGCCAGAGACTTCCGCTCTGAGAATATCCATCTCATCTTGGTCAAATGCATACTTTATGTATTTGCCCTCTAATTTTGATAGGGTGTCTTCGACTGAGGACCAATAGCTCTTTAACATAGCTTGATCCCTTAATAGATCCGTTGTGTTTTGCTTTTCTAAGCTGTCCTTGGTTTGGCACATTTGTTGCCTCACTCGATCAGCTCTTCTTTCTACGAGATCTACCCAATATTCTACAGGACTGGAGCTCCTTTGTGAGTTGACTTCCATTTGGTCATCATGCACTTCTAATGTCTTGATGGATTTTATTGAACTCTCTTCGTCATCAGGTACTTTTGATGACTTAGGATGGCTGCTTGTAGCTACCTTGCCTGCGTCCCTTTGCTCATCAGTTACTTTAGATGAGCTAGGTCGGTCGGACATTTCGACCTTCAACGTAGACTCTCTGTAAGCCTTAATGCTAGCCATTGTGGTATCATACTATCTTTCATTAAAATATATATGATCCTCAACTCCAATTTTTACCAGCAATGAATGATTGGCAGTAAACTTCTCTGCCAGTTTCTCTATGCTTGGTAAACTTGCCTGTTTTGTTATTAACCGCTGTATTTCTTCTGTTAGCGTTGCTTGCTCCTTCAACAACTGAATCGTCTTTTCAGTCATCATCTTGATGGAGTTTTTTAGTGAATATTTTATAATATTATAATATTTATCTTATTTCTGGCGTAACCCGATGGAGGTGTTTTTTATTTGGTCGCCTTGTTGACCTTGTTGTGCCTCGACTCACAGCTAAAAATGGTTTTGCCAAAAATAAAACTATAATTTACACTTTTCACTTTCTGCTGTTTAAGTTACAGAATACGCTTTGGTCACTTAGTAGTCTCGTAGTTTATTAAACTTGATAGACTAAAAATATATCACTGAATATTTTTCTTATTGTCAACCGAGATCCGGCTCGAAGAACCATTAAATGTGTGAACTCTTTAAGATATAAGTCGTTCCTTTATTGTCGAGTGTTTATTAACAACTGAGCCGCTCTAGCGAGCGGCTTTCTTTTTATTCATAAAAACTTATTCTATTTTTAAACTATTGTAATGCTATCGCTGAGGTTGTAGGCCTCAGCGTAATCTAAAACTATTTATAATGTAAAAAGACGCGTAGCAGAAACTATTAAACCAACGCGGACAAAAGGCTATTAAAATCGTTATTGATCATAAATTAAGGAGAAAGAGCTATTAAAATCGATGTACATCATAAATTAAGTCGCTGCACTTGTCAAGTGTTACATACCAACGCTTAGATGGAGCTATTAAAAATATGACGATTAAAAATACACACATTTTGACATAAATTCAATGGATGGTTTATTAGCCTACCATTGGAAATTACGTCGACATAGGTTTATTGTTGAGTATTAGCTGTGAAAGCAAATTTTTTTTTTATTATGTAGCCAGCCATATTCCAATGCATCCTCCGTTAAAGTCTGCAATTCGTCGACGTTCAGCAGGTCTGAGCTGAAATCATCAAATTCATGTGGCGGCTCGTAGTCTTCATTAATGTGAACTGATGTAATAGTTTCATTGGATCTGCCAACGAAATCCAAGTTCAGCCATGGAACTTCTTCTGCTATAGTGTTGCCGGTGTTATTTAAAATTAGAGAATTTTTTGCAAAATGTGGAAGAAGAAATGTATCTTGTTGAAACAATAATGTATCTTGTTGAAACAATAATGTATCTTGTTGAAACAAACACACATGACGCATACTTTCCAATATAGTTTGAATTATGTAAACACGTACGAGGACTTCACGAACATATATTTAACATATTAATTGAAATTGTGTTAATTAGGATAGAGTCTACACATATATAGGAACTGGATATGTATCCAATATATACTTCCGCAATCGATATTTAAAATGTAAGGGGCTAGGGTGATCGAACACCCCGCCTTTAGTTCTAATGGTTCCGAAGAAATTCTCTAAAATGTCCTGTTCTCGCATGCTTTATACACCTCAAGGCCCAAGAGGTGGCAGCGTCTAAGAGCACTAGCAGTTGTGTGCAAAAATAGCTGCGTAGCTAGCTTTACTTTCTGGCGCCTAAAAGAATTAACGTTGAGGTGGTCCTCCGTTACCTGATATACGATTGACAAGTCCGAAGTAGAGGTATGGTTTAAAACTTGTTTCACAGATTGCGGGGTAATTATATTTCCATCGATGCAAAGCCCGGAATCCAGAAAGTGATTGCGGACAAGTTTTAGGAGGTGGGGGACGTCGGCAAATACAAATATTTTTAACTCCGGATTAGCTGGATTTTCAAGCCATGTCATGCCTAAAACGAAAAATTAATGTTAATTTAAGCCAAACTATCGCACGTTTATGTATTCAATGCACATACTTTCTGATATTGCAAGCTCCTTCCATAATTTTTGGTTTCCAGGCCCTAAATCGGAAATAATTGCCACAACCGGAAATCCAACTTGGCCCAATTTAATAATAATATCTTGGAGAGTTGGCAACTGAATTGGCTTGTCAAAATTAAAATATAATGGTTGCTTCCACGATTTTTTGAGGCCACGTACCATTACGACTTGCACGTAGTTGCTGGGCTCGTACACCTTATCCTCAGATGAACTGTATTCATATGTCGCCGCAACTTTCATTTCATCAAACATTAAAACGCACAATTTGTCGTCTCTATTTAGCTCCACATTTTGCCCCATTAGATCAATAACCACATTCAAGATCCCAGCTTCTATTGGTACTGTATTCATCCATCTTTGCAATGTGCGTACGCTAGGCAATGGATATCCTTTTTCATATAAATAGTGGTAAGCCCGAGGACCAGCGGCATGCAAACACAGTCCGTAAGAAATGTCTTCCGAATTCCAATATATTTTTTTCCCTCGCTTCTGAGTTTCCTCAATTGGTTTTCAGTGAAAATCTTGTTTACGGATTCGTTTGCAGCTTTCATTCCATTTAATTCTTTAATAAGGCGCTTGTTTTCCAATTGCAGTTCTTTAATTATGGTCTTCAGTCGAATATTTTCAAGATATACGCCTGATTCGACGATTTCCGGGCTGCAATATTCACATTTGTTTAAACGTATATATGTTGTTCTTATATGCATACAAACATTCCTTTTATAAACTTACTCTGTTTTCGAATTAGAGTCTTTGTGAGTGTCCTGCACTGAATTTCCAATTTCGCGAAGAATCTTGTGGGGAACTGCATTGGGCATCAGCCATCTGCGCTTAGGTGCTTTCTCTGTTGAGCCTTGCTTAAAATCCTCCGGCTCGAAATGGTTTTCGCAAATCTGAGTGAAACTCATACACTCCTCCCAAATTTTTTTTTTTTTTCAGGCTTACGCGGAACTCGTTTAAGTTTTATTTCACTGTGTTTGAACGACCTGCGGCAAATCACGCAGTAATTCGACATTTTTAAAAATCCAAAAAAACCCGAAAAACCACAAAAAAAAATTTGCTTATATGTACACAGAAATAAAAAAATATATATGTATGTACACAAACTTTCAATGTGAGCATCAACAATGGTATGTAATTACGTGTAAAATGCAAAAAGAAAAAAAAAAAATTTGCTTATAAACACATATACACATAAAAATAAAATATCGCATCCGCGGAAACACAACCTTTCGGCTCGAGCATCAACAGCGTTATGAAATTGCACGTTGAGTGCAGAGAGGACCTAGCTGATGTCATAACCTTATATAAGTGAACTTTGGTCAAAACAATAAAATGCTTTGAACAGAAAACAACAACAACAATTTATGTGTTGTTAAAAGCAACTTTAAACAAGTAAGGAAATTTCAGTCGGGCGTAACCGACTGTAAGAGGCCCTGTACCAGTTCAGGTCGCCTAACAAACACATTTAATCTTTCCCGAGCATATGACCAAACACATGACCACTTCTCACTGCGCGAATATGAATGAAAAGAAAAGGGGGGTCGTTCAAATTCAATTGCTTATAAAATCGTCATTTATTATCCTATTTTGATGAACTTTTTTTGATTTGGGCTAAGAAGAACGTTAACTTTATACTGGTGTACTCTATGTTTTTTGTGCCGAAGAAATTTTTACCCTAAGGGGTGATTTTATGGGGAAGGGGGGAGGGGGGGCTATATCGACTCCTCTATCACTCCTGACCATAATGGGGGTAACTTTGGGGGGTCTCCGACAATTAGTTCTTCCTGTTACATACATTTGCACAAAACCAATAGGCTCTTGTACCTTCGGTACAGGGCCTAAAAAGAAAAGCAACAACAAATAAATGCTTATCAGAAACTAAGAACAGTTATTAAAATACAAAAAAAAAAATAAGAAAAGGAAAGATTAACAATCAAAAAGGCACTTATTAAAAATGTTTTAAAATTATAATAAGTTCAATGAAAAGGAAAATTAATTGATATTCAAACAGATCTTGTTAAAAAACGAATCACTTGCGTGAAGGCACTAAAACAGAGAAACTGATTTTGTTTTTCGATTTACATCAGCTGTTCGTAGTGGCAACACTAGCAAGAAAAAATTTGATCAAAACATTAAATTTTCTGTAAAATAGTTACTAGCTTAGCAAAAGGAAAAATGTCAAAAGAAAACGCTAAAAAACATGTTATGTTTAATTGATCCGAACGCTGGAATATAGAAAATAGCTTTTGTGGAGTATTTAACTTTAGAGATATTTGGTGACGATAATGGTATGCACAACTTTTACTTGCTACAGTTAACAAACTTATCTAATATTGAATGTTACACAGATGTGAGAAATAAACAGAAAGATGATATTGTGGACGATCTGGGAGTTATACACGCCTTAGAAGAGGAGTGCAGGTATGGTTTACCTTATTTGCACCATTCAGTACCGAAAAGTACGATTTTTTTTTGGAAATGTGCTGCCATGCATGCATAAGAAAAGATAAGAAAAGCATTCGGGGAGCATGTCGCTGGATTTATATTTGTGCGTTATTGCATAAAATAATAACGGATCGAAAAAGTTCAGATATATTTGACGTGGACGATTTGCAGGCTGACCCTGATGAAATTGAAGAAAACCATGCCGAATGAAGACAATATACTCAATATACTCAAGAAGGAGAGCTAAAATTCCGCAATATAATTAAAAACAAAAATTTAAAATAAATGATTAAATAGTAATACGAAAAATGTTTTATTCTTGTTGAGAGCTATATTGAGGTTGCAACTCGTACTTTTTAAGCTCCAATTGGTTTTCAACTATCTACACTCTTTAAACAAGTTGCCTTCGGAACAATACAACATATCTACCGCTAATGAATCAGATTCAATTATAACATAAGGTTGCATAGCGTTGCCAAAGGAGTAATATGTTGCTCTGCCTCTTTCGCGCTAAAGCAGATGATATAGGACGTTTCACGTTATGCAGTTGATGTATGACATGCCAACGTATGGCATTATGGCTAGATTCACACGAGGCAACCGTTGAAGCAACGGTTGCCTAGTCCGCAATATCAAAATTTTTTGATACTGATGGCAACGGTTGCAGCAACACGAAAAGCAATGGACATCACAGCTACACACGAAGCAACAGTTGCTTCAACATGGCTGTGTTGCTGCAACGGTTGCCTCGTTTGTATCTAGCATAAGAATCTCTGACAGAGCTTATTTTCTTTACAGAATCTGATTTTTTTTTTATATGAAGTTCTGATTCACCCTGTAGAATCAAAATCATAATTACACAGAATTTTTAAATACGGTAAAACATTAACAAAAAAAAAATATCTGTTCGTTAATAACAGTTTCATTTTTAAAATATGTTCAAAGTGTTTTCGGAAAACAGTTAAAGGAAATCATAAAAATATAAGTGGAAATGGTTAAAAGGAATTTGGTAAGTGACTTAAAATGAATAATTTCGGCCACAATAGATTGTTTTCTCGTATTAACATAATATATTGTGAGATGTTATAGGGGCCATTGAAAGTGCATTATAGATTGGGTTCACAACTTCCAAAAACCCTTCGCTGTCTAAATGCACAATTTTTACAACAAATGATATAAAGTCAACTTTATTGATGTCGTACGAAATCTTAATCTGTATAAACTATTTCCGCACTTTGATACAAATCTTGATGCTTTAATTGCAAATGACGCCTCAAGTTTGTAATGTGTTTTCCCGTTAGAAAACTATTACAAACATTGTATTTGGATTTATCATTATCACCACCATATTTATAAAAAATTCGAAATTTTTGATCCAAATTACGACCCATTGTTATATGTTTAATTGAATTGATTTTATTTTGCAAATTTGACACCTTATTGCGTTAGAGTTGGAATAATATCGATGCAAATATCGATATTAGTGAAATATCGCAAATGTCGATAATTTTCTGCCTATATATTTTTTTCTCTAAACAAAGACACTTATTTTTTTCTCTCAAAAATAAGTGTCTTTGTGAAACAGAAACAGAAAAAAATTCGAAAATAAAAGTAACTCACTGAGCAAAACAATTCGGCTACAAAAATAAACCACTTAAAGTGTTTTGTGAGTTATTTTTTTCTCTCAGACAATAACAGTTATTTTAAAACCACTCAAAGTGAAGTGAGTTATTTTCGATCTCTAGTGAGAATACGAAGTCATATGACGTAATATTGTTAGGGTATATAACATTAGGATTGACAGAGCAATTATTATACGTACTTTGAAAAAGTCAGCAAACAGATTTAATATTAGCGCACCAGGCGATGCATGCAACCCTATCATAAAAAAATAATTGAGATGGGTACGATGCAGTAGTGCTTTTTTGGTTCACGAAATAAAAGAAAGATTTTGTATTGGGACGCATGTTTTGTTAACTTTTATTAAATAGTCAGCATAACACCCTCGATTTAATTCGTTAAAGTCAGATTGTGCAACACAATACTTACTAAAATTAGAGTTACATCCACTACGTTTATGTTTTTTAAATAAACGTGATTTAACAATCTTTAATCTGCAAAGGCTGCTAGTAAACCAAGGTTGTCTTTTTCTTGAGCTTGTGATAAATGCATACGGAATGCATCTGTTAAAATAATTGAAAACTGTGGAATAAAAAGTATTCAATGCCAAATCAGTATCTGTATGTACAACACATTAGAGCGGACCAATCACTACTGAAAAGTGATTTAACTTTACGTAGTCTGTCTTTTTAAAATTTCTGACACTTCGAAGACATTTATTGCTATCCTGTTAACAGCGAATAATATCATGCTGAAAAGTAACTTGCAAAGTTGGATCGTAATTATCATTATTTCTGCCTGTTACATACATATGCACAAAACTAATAGGCTCTTGTACTTTCGGTACATAGCCTAATAACAATAATAATAATTCAACATTCAAGTTCAGCTACGAGTGGACGTGTTTTTTGAGTGCTCCAAACAAAAATCAATTTTTGATGTGTTATAGCAAACATTTAAATTCACTGTCCAAACATAAAACTCAAGCGAAATTATATATTCAAATATATATTCATATATATAATTTTTATTTTTATATTGCAAAGTGAAAATATAATAAAAATATAAAAGTAAACAATTAAAATAAACTTTTAACCACTTCAAACAACAATAAGTAGAAACGCCTTTTGTTCATTTGTATCCCAACAAAACAACAATAATGATTCCAACACCAACATAACAACAAATAAACCCAGATCAAGATCTTGTTCTCCTGCTCTCTTGAGTGGAAGTGATTCTGACAGCTGTTCAATACCATGGAAACAGCAGTGCGCTTCACCAACAACTCTCTCTACGCTCCCGCCACTAACGTCAGCAAAAACTCCCACTACAAAAACAGCTGCTTCAACTACTGCTTTCTTTACACTTCCACTTACAATAACAACAACAAACACTTCAACCGACGCATCGAATGCAACAACTACAACAGCCTGCTTTCTGGACGCGGCAATTACATCTGTAATCACACTAACAACACCAAAACCGCAAGTACAAAGTTCAACAAAAAATATAAACACATTGAACAATAACAACAACAATCAATCGAATTTAAAGCGAGGACGCGACAAGCAGTCTCCCACAAACATAACAGAACATAAAACTAACAACAAAAAGCAGAAAAACAAAACTCTGAATTCTGCTCAAATAAAACTACCAAATAATTGGCTGAGCCAGCAAACAACAACAAATACAACAAACAGTTTTTCAATCCTAGCAGAAGACGAAGACGTGCAAACTGACAGTGGGACAGAAACAATTCCCACCACACAAATTCAACAAAAAAAAAAAAACGAAAACCAAAAACTCCACCCATTTATATACAAAGTGTTGAAAATGTAAACGCTTTATGTTCAGCTCTTAACTTCCTACAAGATACCAAATATGAGATGAGAGCACTTACAATTATGAAATAAAAATGCAACCATTTGAAACTACACACTACACAAATATAATTAAACTTTTAAATGACAAAAAGACTAAATACTATACATTCAGACCTAATGACCAGCAAGGTTTACAAAATATTCTGCGGAACATGCATTATTTCACCGAAAAAGAGGAAATAATTGCAGAATTAGCTGAATGTGGTCATGAAGTAATAAATATTTATAACATACAACGTTATAACACAAAACAACCTCTGCCCCTATTCTCAATTAAACTAAAATCAAAAGAAAACAAGTAAGAAAATCACAGTCGGGCGTAACCGACTGTAAGAGGCCCTGTACCAGTGCAGGTCGCCTAACAAACACATTAAATGTTCCCCTAGCTTATGACCAAACACATGACCACTTCTCACTGCACGACTAAGTGCCTTTTAAAACATTTTTTTATGTATGAAACGAAAAGGGGGTCGCTCAAATTCAATTGCTTATAAAACCGTCATTTATTATCCGATTTTGATGAACTTTTCGGATTTTTGCTAAAAAGGACGATATCTCTATACTGGAATGCTCAATTTTTTTTGTGCCGAAGAAATTTTTACCCTTGGTGGTGATTTTATGGGGAAGGGGGGGAGGGGCAAGTTTTTAAAATAAACTTGTAAAATTCCGGAGCAGTCCTAGTCGAATGCAAAAAACACGAAGTCTCTATCTATTACCGTTTCCGAGATCCTTTCGTTCATACGGACGGACGGACAGACGGACATGTCTATATCGACTCCTCTATCGCTCCTGACCATAATGGGGGTAACTTTGGGGGGTCTCCGATTATTATTTCTACCTGTTACATACATTTGCACAAAACCAATAGGCTCTTGTACCTTCGGTACAGGGCCTAACAAGTAAGAAAATACAGTCACGCGTAACCGACTGTAAGAGGCCCTGTACCCTGTACCATAATTTTGTGAAATTCCGGAGCAGTCCTAGACGAATGCAAAAAACACGAAGTCTCTATCTATTACCGTTTCCGAGATCCTTTCGTTCATACAGACGGACGGACGGACAGACGGACATGGCTATATCGACTCTTCTATCACTCCTGACCATAATGGGGGTAACCGACCATTATTTCTACTTGTTACATACATTTGCACAAAACCAATAGGCTCTTGTACCTTCGGTACAGGGCCTAATAACAAAGAATTTTATTCATATACTCATCTTCTCCACTGCAAAGTAGTTTTGGAACCTCCTTACAAAAAACGGTCAATCCCCCAATGCACAAATTGTCAAAAATATGGACACAAAAAAAATTATTGCTCGAGGGAGGCTGTATGCGTCAAACGTGCTGGCAAGCATAGCACATTAAATTGTACTATAACTCAGACGGAAGAGAAAACCCATATTAAATGTGCCCTTTGCGGGGAAATCATACAGCAAATTATAAGGGCTGTAGGGTTTACAAAAGCTTACAAAAACAAAAAATTCCCTAGTCTGCGCAAAAAAACAGTTACCATCAACCCAAACCTCAAACCCGCCAGCTACAGGCAATAATATGGAAACGAACATTGCTCCAGGACTATCTTATGCAAGAGTGGTAACAATGGACAAGGCACATGACACAAAAAATCAAAATAATACATCACAAGCACCAACAACACAGAATGACGAACTATCAGAATTAAAAAGTACGATGAAAAAGCTAATCTCCCAGATGAGCAATATAATGAACATCGTGACGCTACTGTTAACCAAATTGGATGAACGTAGATAAAATTGTAATAGGATTATGGAATGCTAATGGACTTACTCGCCATTTATTGGAATTAAAATCATTTCTTATCGACAAAGCAAAAAACCTACATTAAAATACTAAATTATAAAGTTTTTTATACAAATCTACCTGACAACAGAGCCCATGGTGGAACCGCTATAATTGTAAAAAATTAAATGAAATGCATAGAGCTTGACGGATTTAAAACAGACCACATCCAAGCGACCTCTATTGCCATTACAGATGCAATTTGCAAAACCACCTTATCAGCCGCTTACTTTCCACCTAAATATAATAACAATAAAGTAGAATACATAGAATATTTATAATCGTTAGGATATCGATACTTAGCAGGTGGTGATTTTAACGCTAAGAACGCGATATGGGGAGCTAGATTGACAAATGACAAGGGAAGGCAACTACTTGACGCTATTAGACAAAACAACAGTATATTTCTAAGAACTGGAGAACCAACATACTGGCCAAGTGATCTCAAAAAACTACTAGATTTAATTGACTTTTGCATATTTAAAAACATTCCCCCAATAATGTAAAAATCACATGGGTAAAACTGTCATCGGATCACTCGCCACTCCTCGGTAAGTCAAATAACACAATAACTACGGATCTGCATAATCACAAAACGGACTGGAACATGTTTCCACAAAAATTAATAAGAAACATGAATATCGACGTAGTACTCACATCAAATAATGAAATTGACTCAGCAATCTGAACGACGTTCGACGTGTAGCCGAACCACATAAAAGAAAAAATTATACAAAAAAAAAGACTAACAAAAAAATGACAAACCACTAGACATCCTAGAGATAAAGCTATATTACATAAACCAACGTATGAACTTAATAAAATATTTGATAAACCTTGGTACAAATATAGCAACAAACTACTCCCTATGGAAAGCCACAAAAAAATTTAACAGTGCTATAATTCATAAGCGCCACATTAAGATGCAAAATAACACGTGGGCAAGAACAAACCAGGAGAAAGCGGATATTTTGGCAAAATACTTTAAAAATAGATTTACTAACAACATGGTCAATCATACGCTACAGAATGAAAACAGCGCCATAAAAAGGACAACGATAACCGAAATAAAACAACATATAAGTAAATTAAATGTAAAGAAAACGCCTGGATATGACCAGATCAGTGGAAAAATTCTTAAAGAACTTCCGGATATTACTATAGCATACATACGTAATATTTTTAATGCCATACTTAGACTAAAATACTTTCCAGTTCTCTGGAAAGTTGGACAGATAACACCTATTCCCAAGCCAAATAAAGATGCGACAAAGACGGGCTCCTACCGACCTATCAGCACACTTTCAATCATATCAAAGATATTTGGAAAAATCCTTTATACTCGACTAGAACTAATGACACAAAATAGCACCATGCCAAGCCATCAGTTTGGTTTCAGACGACGCCACTCAACAGTACAACAAATACACAGAGTTGTTAATAAAATAATGGACGATATTGATAAAAAGAAATACTGTATAGCTGTTTATTTTGACTTTGCAAAAGCATTTGTCAAAGTGTGGCACAAAGGGTCCTACTCAAACTAAGCAATATATTGCCACAAAATATATAATTAAAAGTTAAATTAATGACCGATACTTTTACATAAAATATGACTATGTGTAGAGCTCTTTGTGCGTGAGATACATTTATAACGCGAAAACTTATTCTATTTTTAAACTATTGTAATGCTATCGCTGAGGTTGTAGGCCTCAGCGGAATCTAAAACTTTTTATAATGTAAAAAGACGCGTAGCAGAAACTATTAAACCAACGCGGACAAAAGGCTATTAAAATCGATATTGATCATAAATTAAGTCCCTGCACTTGTCAATGTAGCACTTGACAACGCTTAGATGGAGCTATTATAAAGACGACGATTATAAATACACACGCTGCACTTATCAAGTGCAGCTCTAATGCGTATGATAACTGCACTGTGTGTGTGTTGTTCTTATCGGAGAGAGTTTTGCCTCATATCACATGTTTAGGCTTCATGCCTGAACACTATGCATGTTCAAATGTCTTGCCAATGACAGCGGGAGTACCCCAAGGTACTTGGACCACTACTATATCTATTTTACACAGCAGATATTCCAACGCCAACAGACCCAAGGGACTATGATAGCGACGTTCGCCGATGACACTGTTCTTATGGCTTCCGACAAAAATGAAAAAATAGATACAAACAAACTACAATATATTATAACAAATACAATAATATGGTTCGAAAAATGGGGAATTGAAGTTAACATAGAAAAAACGGTTCAAGTGATATATACAAATAGGAAATCTAATAAATACTAACTTAAACTTAACGATGAAGAAATCAAAATTCAAAACAGTACAAAATATCTTGGAATAACGATAGATGCTAAACTTATATGGAAACAACATATAACAAACAATCGAAATGAAGTCAAAAATAATTTTCGACAACTTAACTGGCTTTTAGGGAAAAACTCTAAATTATTATTATATATTTAAAACCAAATATATAAAGCATATTTTTTATGATTCATTGTTTCTTATTATTAATATATATATGGTTCTAGAACACTGGTTAGGGAACATACTTCATGCAATATAAATTAATTAAACCAATTTCAAAATGTTAAGAAAACAGATTGTAAGTTTATTGGAAAAAAAAAAAAAAAATAAAAAAATTTTATTAAAGCCACTTCCATATTTTGAACATTTTTAAATCCTTTCCTTTGGACAATAAAATATCGTTGATTTGAACGATGTTTTGAGATCTTTCTTCACTGAAGCGAATCATAAAATTGTCCTTGCGACGAAAATTATGTTTTAAGCGCAATTGCTTATTTTGTTCCATTGAATTTTGAAAGTCCTAACAAGTGTGTTAATATCAATTTTGTCAGGAACGGACTAAAAACACTATAGTTATTGTAATAAAATAAAATGTTGAACAAAATAAATTTTTCAACTGAAAAATTGCGGACCAGGATTTGATTTTAGACATGGTTTTTTTGTGAAAACATCTTAGATTATATACCATAGATTATGAACATGAGGTACCATTTTTTGTAAATTTTTTGCTAAACTACTTTTCCAAATTACGTGTTCGACACCGACTTAAAATAGATCAGTAGGTTGCCTTTAACTATATTTTTTTCTTTCGAATTAAATCTGTAATTTAGTTACTTTTAGCTTTTTTGTGACTGTTTTTAGCGCCTTTTTGTTTTGAAGTCGCTTTAATGTTTTTGAAATTTTTTTTTTTTGTATTCATAAACGAGTTTTTACAAAGATGTTAGTCATTGGTTTGATTGGTAGGTCGAGTTAAAGGTGAGGAATACGTTATAATGAGGATTTCAGTCTTAAATTATATTGTTTGGATTTGAAAATACGTTTAAGGTATAATGAGACTGGAGAGTAATCTGAAAGTAGGATTGTCCTTATAACCTTTGGTGTAATGAGACCTATTTTAATCTCATTCGACAAAAAACATTATTGATAGGCATAAAGCTCCTAAGTCGAATGAATTGTGAAGTCATAGTTTTTTTGTATTGAATAGATAGGGTGAGAAATATACATGGATATTACGCCCGTATTCTATTTTTTGACACTTCTGTTTGAGAGGGGTAAAAGAATGTTTTAGATTGAATTCATTTTATTTATTTATTTTTAGAGCTAACTTAATAATAATGAAATTACATGCTACCTTATTACATGGCTATGACAGCAAAGGCCTTAAGCTTTGGGGTTGCGTGTGTTTATGTATAAGTTATCCTATTTATATTGTATGTAATATATCCTCAAACATATCAAATAATCTAAAATACCTAAAAATCATAAATTTATACCATTACATCTATATTTTTACATATGTACATGGGGTGTTGCTAATAATTTTCTTAATTTAGGTTAATTTACATGTTTTTAGATGAAAAAGTATAAATTTGTGGTTTTTAGATATTTTAGAATGTTTGATATGTTTAAGGATGTAAGATGCGATAAACATTTGAGAGGATTGGTGTTTTTAAATATTGTTTGTCTTTGATGTTTTAGGGTATTGCAGTTGGTAAGTATGTGTTCAATTGATATTGTCTCATTGCAAAATGGGCATATTCTGGGTGATTGATCGATATAGTGCATGTGAGTTATTTTGGAGTGTCCGACTCTAAGTCTGGTTACTACTATTTGGTCTCTTCGCAAGAGGGGGAATAAATTGCTTTTGAAAATGTGGTAGTTGAGTTTGTGTGGGTTATTTGCTTGGTACCAGGTTGATGTTTCGGTTATGCCAGCTTTTAACTAGATTGACGAATTTGAAAATATACGAGTGTTTTTATGCAGAAAATGCTAAGCTTTCAAATTAAATTATCTATTAATTTAAAAAATTAAGTTCTCATGGAAATATCGTTCCCCCCAATATTAAATTCGTTAATCTAGTCAAAATTTATTGGCATTTGAAAATTGCTCCTCACGAAAATTGATCCCCTGATAGTATAGCAACCCAGTGTTACATGGACCCAAGTATAAACATTTGTTTTTATACATTCTAGAACTTATAAGAATGACAAAAAGATCGACCTTTTCAAAGAATGTCTCATATACCAATAACTTTCTATTTAACATTAAGTTGACAATAGTTTATTATTTTAAGGCTTATTTTCTAATAATGAAATTCATCTATTATGCAGTGGATTTCCATTTTGTCGAATGCTTTAACGAAGTCAAGTGAAATAATGAACACGTGGTTTTTTGTTAATTTATATGTTAACGCTTTTTCCGATTTTTTCAATACATTGGCGCAGTGGTTTTGTTTTTGATATAATTACTCACTGGGCCTTTGAGATGATAGTTTTAAGTAGATATTTCTTTTATCCCAAATTGTTTCGTCCAGTTTGAACATTGTTTTGTAATAGAGAGAGTTGTGGTTATCAAAGAGGTACAATTATTCGGATTTGTTATGTGACAAATGTATCGAAAGGTCAAGCGTCTGACCAAAGGTTTTAATCCTGAAGCCACTTTGTGTAAGGATGAATTGGAAATCGGGTTACAGATGCTCAGGAATCACTGAGATTATGGAGGAGTCATTTTTCTAACCTACTCGGAGGCGATATGGCGCAAAATTCCGCAGATATAGAAATGACACCGGAAACACTAGTTAATGATGGCACTATTGCAGAGCCACCGGACTATAACGAGGTCGATTCGGTTATTCAAAAGCTGAAAAAAAAGCGGCAGGCTCTGATGATGGGCTACCAGCTGTTTGCTGCTACTACATCGAAATAAGACTCCTTTTTTTAATCTGATATAAGATTCAGTCGCGCGTATTGTGTAACAGGCTGAAGCCTTATACGGATTCACAGATAGTTCGATATCAGTGTGGCTTCAGACCAACAAGGGCGACCAGTGACCAAATATTCACATTACGCCAAATCTTGGCAAATACCCGTGTGTTTAAAAAAGACACACATTATAATGCCGTTTTCGACGCTCTGTCTGCTCTATGTATCCCCTCAAAGATCGTTCATCTTTGCAAGACGACGCTGTCTCACACACAAAGCGTTGTTAGGGTGAGGAAAACCTCTCCGACCCCTTTGATACCAAGAAAGGTTTCAGGGAACGTAATGCACTGCCGTGTGATATTTCAATCTGCTGATGGAATACGCCAGTGTCCGTACATACAGAATATGGCGGGCTCGATCTTCCAAAAGAAAGTGATGCTGCTCGCTTACGCCGATGACATCGATATCCTCGGCACGCAGGAACGGCGAGCCAGCAAAGTGTTCTCAGATATTGAAGAATAGTCATGGCTCATGGGTGTAGTGGTGAATGAGGACAAGACGAAGTACTTGGTGTCTTCTCGCACTCGGTCATCGCTTCTTGGACGGTCTGTGACGATGGAGGATTTCAACTTCAGTGTTGTAGAAAACTTCAGTTATCTTGGATCCGAAATAAGGGGCAACAACAACGTCAGTCTGGAGATCAGGCAACCACGCCTGCAAACATATGTTTTTTCAGGATTTTTGGTTCTATTAGAGTCAGCGACGAGTTTATGTCCCGTATGAACCGCGAGCTGTATGAGCTATTCGATTCGAGGTTGACATAGTCCAGCGAATAAAATTCCAGTGGCTGTACTGGGCAGGTCACCTCATTAGAATGGATGATAGAGGTCCAGCACGCATGGTTTACATGGGGGGCCCAAACGTGATTGGTGGACGACGAAATAGAGGACGACCGGACACACGCGTTGGAATAACCTCTAAGTGCTGGGTATTCAAAAACAATTGGCGCCAGCGCGCTTAAGATTGCGGAAGCTGGCGTCCTAAATGCGGCCAGAACCGAAAGACGGTTGAACGCCATTGAAGTAAGAAAGTAAAAAAAGAGCGATTTCATCTGTTTTCTTTTTCCAAAACTCTGAAAGCATGTAATTCGTGCTTATTTAATGTGGAGCTCTTACGATCAGAAGTATTTTTTACAAGTTTCTATTTCTTCCGGGTTTTTGTGGTCTGTATTGATGCAATTAAGATAGAGTTTGCCGCTTAGGCTCTCCATGGTTGGATTTCCCAATCTACCACAATTTGAAGACCTACTTGGTTGAGGATTTTGTGGCCGAACCGATTGTTTTTGGTAGCAGCTTATGATTTTGATTAATCCAGGTTTGACCAGTTTATCGTTATCATTTAATACATTCATTACTTTGGAAAGCGAAGTTCGTTCGTTAATATTTCTTTTAAAATTTCAGAGATTGTTGCAGTATATTATATGTTAAGTGACTAGTGCTCGGTGACTTCTACTTATGCATATCAGTTGAGCTGTTGAGCGAGGTAATTGTAATGAGTTTAAAAGTGTTTATTAAATTTTTGTTGTATTAGCTCTTCATTTTCGGCGATACTCTAACTTTACAAAACGAAAACAAAGAGGAATTGAGCAACGCAAGCCGGGTCCGTTTGTTATTCAAATATAATATTAATGTGGACAGACGCTTCACATTTATATTTATGACTATGAGTACCCATTTTCAGAGGTAATCCCAATACAAACCCATCAATCTTGTCTTTTTATATGAAAAACTTTCTAGGTTCAGAATATCATTTTGAAAGTTTGAATATCAATTTGAAAGTTAATATTGTTGCGTTTAAAAACAGACGCTTCACATACATATCTAGGGATTAGCTTCGCTCACATTTTGTTGTAGCTCTTAAACAAACTAACAGTCGGAATACAATTAAATAAATTAAATGAAAACCCGAACAGTTACTTGTTCTGCGTTTATTAAGCATAAATTCGAAATTAATCTAATACATTCAATTAGAATTAAACCTTTAAATTAACCATTATTTTACTAGTTTTTTTTCGGTTTGGATTTATCAAAAACTTAGGTATACGGGGCCGTTCAAGTATTACGTAAGTACTATGGGGTGGCTTTGCTTATTTTGGATGACATGGTGGGTGGGGGAGTCTAGATGATGATTACGGTACTTATTTACTTTTTTACACGAATGACAACCCTCACATTGTCTTTGAAAACGAAACGATACCCAAAAATAATGCATACGTTAAGTCGCTCGCTTTAGAACCAAGTAGGGGAATTACTGCGCGCTATTCACTTGTCTAAATTTCCTGTCAGTGTATTGTTTCGTTTGGATACTATAGCGACTAGACGTATTGTAAGCATAGCAAAGCAAGTTAACATTTGTTGTTACCGTTGATTCCATTAGCCAAAGTTTAATGTTTAAATAAGATGTTTTAAATAGACAAATCCAAGTTATACCAAAAAAATTGTTTGAAAGTTTTAAAAATCTCATACAAATACGAAAGTACAAAATGTACAAAATTTAGTTAACGAAGTGTGACGAAATTATAAATTACGAGCAAAGTCCGACAAGGAACTAGATATTATTATATCTAAGAGAATTGAAGAAGAATTGCAAGCGGCGGTCAAGAATAAATCCAATCTACTACATTTTTTTTCAAGGTTAGTGGCTAAGAATAAATGCAATCTACTAAATTTTTTTTCAAGGTTAGTGGCTAAGAATAAATGCAATCTACTACATTTTTTTTCAAGGTGAGTGACGAAATCATTTTAGGTACCTATGAGTACTAAAAATATTAGAAATCGCTAGAGTTTGTCTTTACATTTTGTAACAATAATTTAGACGTTTTATGATTAGAAAATATTAAGGCCTATCTCAAAGTATAGAGGTAATATTCATTATATAGATTTATTTCTTATGATTGACTCCGTCAATTGGTCACAAAATACAGGGTATTAGTTTTCTGTATGTGATGGGTTCGACTCCCGGCTTTACAGATTATTTAAAGCCATAGGGCTTTGAATAATCTTTAAATGCAGTTATTTATTGTATACTTTGTATTTATGTAGCTTAATAAGAGAATCTTTAGCAGAACCCATAGAATGTTTTTATTTTTAGGCAACGACTACTTGTAAACCTGCAGAAAAAAAAAAAATTAAATAGCCTTCAAATATTAAAAAACAGGAAGAAGATAAAATAAAAACCAGTAATAAATCACAACTGCAATGCGAAAATAACGATAATGCAGTTAAACAGAGAGCAAAACCTTCTCAGGGAGCTATGAAAAATAAGATTGCTCTACTCGAAAAAAAATGTAATGCTTTGTATTCTGCCAAAGATACTATGCCAAGCCGTGCTGAAGTTGAGTAACAGATCGTTAAGTTGCGCGAGCAAATAAAAACAGCAAAACAGTCTTTAAACAGGAAGGTTCAAAACTCAGTTGCCCAGAAGAAACACAGGGATGGTATGAAAAGAAAGAAGATATTTGTCATAAAAATCCAGAAATAAAAAAAGACTATCTCTAAAGCAATCAACCATTACTATTGAAAACAATTGCGGATATATCTTTATTTGGGAGTGCAACAGATGATAGAAGACGAACGGAATCTATTCGCAGCGTAAAAACTGTTGATGAACTCACACAAGAATTACATAAAATAGGATTTGCATTAATCGCAGTGGGACATATCTTCGTTTGATTCCCAGGAAATCTAATTCTGCAGAGGGACGAAGACATGTATCAACAGTCCCTGTTAAGCTTATTCGGGCTCAAACTGATCACCACAAGAGGCATTTAGATAGCTGAAACATCAATCCATTATTTAGAAAACATAGCATCCAGATCAAGTATTTTTCATATCTCAAGATGATAAAGCTCGAGTCCCTATTGACGTAACTGCGGCAAATAAGCAATCACCTCTTCTAATGCACATAGAGTATAGAATCAAATTACCTGATCACGATTGGGTAATCTCTGAGCGGCATACATTAAAACCATCTGTTTATACTGGTATCAAAATCACTTCGGGTGCAGAATGGCTCCTCTTAGTCGAGAACCGGCTGGTTTAATATTGCCTCATGACCATTTTGGGTTTCATTTGAGGGCTGTACAGTTGATGAACATTTAGAAAGATCTAATTTCGAATTTACAGGAAATGTATTGGCTGAAATATGGAGTTCAATGGAAATTGATGGCTATAATGTTACTGCAAAATATGTTAGGCCAGGTGTACAAGATCTTCCTGATTTTCCAGACATTAAATAGTATTCAGAACATGTGCTTGACAGGCAATACTTGCTTGAAGTGACCTATTTAGATTACCAGACAACAGGTTTCTTCCACCACCTGTAAAAGTAAAACAAACAGTTGATGACTTGGTTTTGGATGAAGGAGGGCAATTTCTTAATCTTCCAGTCAATTTAGCTCTACGCTTAAGTTCTTTTTTTCCTGATAGCTTTGTCATTTTATAACACATTTCGATCAATTAATTTTTAAATTTTTGCTAATAGTACTGAATTTAAATATGTAGTCTTATATATAAATATGAATGTTTGTTCGTTACTTATGCATTGCTAAAGCGTTTATCCAATTACAATGAAACTTTGCTGAGTTGTTGTCCACAGTCTGCGAAGATCATCAATATAAGTTCCATCCGGTATGTAGCACATATCGCGATCCAGAGGTTTTTTGAATTTTTACAGCGTAGCGTCGACATTTTTGATTCGGACCAAAACTAATAGAGCTACTTCTCCAGATCCAAATTACTTAGATGGTTTAATACTCCGATCGTATAACAATTTATACTAAACTTCATCAATGGATGCAAAGATATGACAAATTTAGTTTTTTTTTTATATGTCGAGAGGGGCATCAAACAAACAAATTTGTCTACGATTTTTTTATGTTTATAGATGAGTTTAATGTGGTAGTGTTTGATGTGTGATGGTGGCTGATTGTGATAACCTGTAAAGATGATAGTATGATAGGTGTAGAGAATGAGTCACGGGAGGGTGAGAGAATGTGATAAGTAGGTGAGAGTGATACGTCGATTTTTTTTAAACTAATAACTTCTATAATTTGTGGTTATGATGCGTGGAGAGGGGAAGTGTGCTGCGAAGGGGAATGTAATGTCGAGAAATTAATGGTAACTGTCTCAGAGTGAAATTCACAAGGAGGGTGCTGAGAGGGGTTTTGTGATGAGGCGAAGACTATATGAAGAAAGGGCGTTATATGCGCACAGTGTGGTCGTGGAGAGTTTGTTGAGAGAATAGTATACTGGGCTTTGATACTTGGTTTTTTTTAAACATAAAACCATAGCCTGCTAAAGGTTATGTACTACAATTAATAAAGCTTGCAGCCTATCTTAGGCAGCATAAAAGAGAAGCATAACGGGTTGCGTAGCAGAGCTCGCTGGGTTACCTTTACAAACGGAAGGCAAACAGGAGGTGTAGCAACAAAACTCGGGTCCGCTAGTGACTTATAAAAAAAAAATTTATGATGTTTTAAGAAATAAAAAAAATTATTTATTCAAAAATATTTTTTTTTAATTGCTAAGATTGTATTAAATTGAACATAGTCCAGAGCTTAAAATAGTTTACATAACAATGGTGGCTGATTATTTGAGTTTGGTATTTTTAATGCCGTGTAGGTTTTTTTTTAAATTAAAGTTTATTTTTTTTATATAGCTTACTGGTTAATGTTAATAATAACTTATCCAAATTTGAGATCCAAAATTTCTCCAAAATGTATACAAATGTACATATTTAAACCTAGATGATAGGGTGAGTGAATAAGGAAAGCGAAGGATTATATTGATCTATTTGGCAGATCTGTTGGATGAATGCCGTGTAGGCAAATTTTAAATTGGATAAGTTAGCTCGATTTTTTGACCATAAACCACACTAAACATTTCTGATACAGGTTTTTACTCTGAATTATTCGCAATATTCAAATATCATATTTATATATAATACAAACAACTTTTTTTATTTGTGCAGGTGTAAACATTGTATAAAACAAAATATTGAAAACGTAAAATCGACTTTTAAAGGGGAAGAATCGAAAGTGAAACAGGATGGAGGATCGGACAGGTATGTTTTCTGTATATTTTTTTTATTACATATACTAGCCCAATCAGCCACATGCTGTTACATATCCAATTTGATTACTAAATATAAATATTGTTCAATATATGTTTTAAATGATAATTTTGATTTCAATGCTTTTTATACTTTTCAACAACTATTCTCACAATGTGAACTTGAGCAAGCAAATCCCAATCTCCCAAGAAAAATCAACTTTGTCATATCGAATCTTTATAGCAAATAAAATCATGGTGTTTGATGATGGTCCTCCGCTGAAAGATATTTATTTAATTAAACTACAAATGATTCCCACGATTAATATTCGTCGTTCTGATAGCTCTGACGACTTGCCAGCAAATCATGCAAATCAATTATAGGACAGAACACTTGGAGCTTCTTTAAGCTACACTATCCAAAAAATTCAGTCTGGAACACTCACTGACAGTCTTGTTTATCATGCCAATGATCTGGAAGTTTTCATTCAATCGCAAGGACGGAATGTCATGCTCATCACCGAAACCCATTAGACCACCAAGTACTACTATAATAAAATACGTTTTGAAACTTATTCTTCCAATCACCTAGACGATAGAAACACTGGTGGAGCTTCTATTCTCATAAAGTCTAACATTAACCACTTCCCTGTTTACTCCATGCGGTTTACTCACGCTCTCAATGTGTTGCCGTCAAGGTTCAAAGCGATATTGGAGAAATCATACTGGTCTCGATATATTGCCCACCCAATTTTAATTTTCAAGAAATCATCGATGAACTTGGAGCAAAGTATATTATTGATGGAGATTGGAATGCTAAGCATCGCCTCTGGGGAGCTAGTCGTGCGTGTCGTAGGGGCAACATACTTTTTGACCTCGTGTCTAACTCAAATGTGCAGATATTGGCTACAGGTTCTCCTACATATTTTCCATACAGCAACCAAACTCCCAGCGCGATTGATTTTGTAATTTATGCAGAAATTTCTTCGTCCAGAATAGCAATAACTGATGTCGCGAAACTAAGCTCCGACCACATTCCATTACTCGTCTAGTTTAGTGCAAATGATCAATTCTTGGGTTCAAATCGGAAGTTTTTGCGACAGTACACAAATATCGGACGCTTTCGGTTAAAACTAGATCAGCTAGTAAATTTCACCATGGAGATACAATTTTGCGATGACATTGATGATGCTGCAGAACTATTTCCAGTTTTGCTCCACTGGAGCAGCGTTCTCATCGTCCTAGATATCCACAACGAGCGCATGTAAATCCTGAAGTTCTGGATGGTTGCTGCAGATTTTTTTCTAATCTTTTTATTTGCCATTAGTTTGTTCCAGGAAATATAATCAAATTATCAGAATATTTATTTTTTCACGTTAGCGTTTTACGTGAATTTTACTAGATACTATTATATGAACATATAATAACCTAATCTTAATCTATGACCTTGGACAGGACAGATATAACGGGTGCACTCGCTTCAGCCGCCTCGTTGTTACATACAAACGACTGGTTTTTAGGTCTAGTTTTTTCCCTTTCGTCATTATATGATCCTTAAAAGTCAACCTTTTGACTATGTCGAACCCCTAGATAATTGATTTTGGTTCGTTTTCGAATCACAACGCCATTGAATCGAGCCTGAGCGATACTGTTATGTAGAAGTGGGAATTAGACATGGATGGGCTTGGCTGTGCTTACTGAAATTGTTCATTCAGTCTTGGTTTCAGTTGGTTTTGAAGCAATTGTGTTGTTGCTTAGCACTGAAAGCTGCAGCAAGAATTGCTGTAACACCAGCATGGCTATAGTTACTTCATTGCAGTCCGGCATGTTGGCACGAGGCATGTATGCTTTTTATATGTCTCACGTCGAAACTTCTGCCCTGTAAATATGAACGAATAATGCGGAACTGTGTGTAGGTTAGTGTCATTTTTATTTATAACAGTACCTTGTGCCATTCGCAATCAAAGGCTTGTTTCACATCAATAAATACGGCCGAACAAAACTGTTTTCTTCAAACGAATTTTGAATTTCTTCAACGATTCTGTGAACCTGCTCTGGAGTTCCGTGCCTGCTTCGAAACCCGAATTGATGGTCGGGTAGGATGTAGCTTTCTAGTGCAGGTAGCACTGTATGAAGGAATATTCTTTCCAATATTTTTGAGAGTACCGACTGCAGACTGATAGGGCGATAGAATGACAATTCGTTCTCGGGTTTTCCGGGCTTTGGAATTTAAATTACCTCAGCGCACTTCCACTGGTTATGGAAGTGGCCAAGCCAGAAACATACGTTAAATATGTATACTATCAGTTGTAGATATTTATCGTGAAGTACTTTGATTGTTGCTATGTCGATTCCGTTGTATCCAGAAGACTTTTTCCGTGCCAAAAGTCTTATCTCATTTTTAAGCTCTTCTAATCCGGGTGGAGTTAACGGAACATTATCACTGCAAGGTGCTTTGACCACTCTGTCTACCTCTGCTTCGTGTGCACTGCTTCAAATCGAACGGTGTAAACAATCCCCATTAGGTGCTTTGATGGGAATTAAGCGTCGAACTTGACGTTTAAAGTATTTTGTAGCTCTCCATAAATCGCATTCAGGTCCATTAGGCTCAGCAATAATCAGGAAGTCTTCAATCTCATCATTTTTCAAGTCCACCAGTGTCTTCTTTAATTTTTTTTTAAACAATTTAATGCGTTCTTGTCTGCAGGGTAGTGAAATTTTATCATTTTTTTCTCATTAATAAGTTCATGAGTTTGTCTACAATATATTGGGTAATTGCGGTATGAAGATGGTTTGTTTAATATTTTTAGAGGAGTTGCGTTGTCTGCTGCTTCATGAATTTTCCGGCTTAACCATTCGACCGTATCGTCAACATCCTTTACGGAATTCAGAAAATAACTCGTGGAAGTCTTTAATTTTTATCCTTCGTCTATCGATACCATGGCAGATAGCGATATCTAGTATATCAGGGTGACGATTTGAGTCAGACCAGGCCAGCACGTTGGAATTGCTGAAGTTAAAACTGAATAATTATTTGAATGAATGCACTTCAACAGTTCGAGTCTTTTCGGGTTGTCGGTTCTAGCTCCCCACCAGTGATTTTTTGAGTTTATATCGCCACCAATGAGAAAGCAGTTTCCCAGTGCATCAACTATAGTTAGAAACCTCCTTTGAGTGACTCAATGTCGTGGTGGAAAGTACGCAGCCGCAATTTTAAAGCTACCAGTAGCTGCATTTAGTTATACGGTGTTTACTTGAAATGTTGTGTGGATCTCTACATACAGAAAATGTTATATAGTTTCTTATAATGATTCTACGAAAGTAGAATCGTCGTTGTAAGATTAAATGGTGCGTCGGAGTTTGAACATTTGTTGGCTGGCGCCGTTAGCGTTCCATACGATAATTTTAAGGTTTGGATGCATGCTTACCGATAAGTGACGTAACAAGATTTACTAACGAGAAGATTTGTTCTGACATTCTTTCAAACCGGTCCATCTGCTTTTCCATCAGTGGTAGCAGTTTATCAAATCTGGTCTCAGTACTTTGCTGGTGTTTGGATTAATCGTTGATTCTGTTTGTCTTTGCACGGTTAGCAGATTTAT